>PVKH010025694.1:0-13369 GCA_004027955.1 Chaetophractus vellerosus | reverse complement strand
CCCGGAGAGGCCCCGGGGACCGAACCCAGGGCCTCCCATGTGGTAAACCGGTGCCCTATGCACTGGGCTATACAGCTGGCCCCCTTACTCAACTTTTAAGACACAGGTCAGCTGTCACCTCCTCCTCAAAGCCTTACTCTAATTCCTGGACTTCCCTATTCCCCAAACTGGGTTTCTATGTGCAAATCTTTCTGTCAATACATTTTCCTCATTCATTTATTCATTCTAGCAAATCACCAACAATATTTATGTTAAGCAGAATTTTAAGCACTGGGATATAGAAGATGATAAAACAAAGTTCCTTCCCCAATGGAGCTTACATTCCCATGAAGGGAGATAGCTAATGAACAAGTAAAAAATATATAGTATGTCAGTAGGTGACATACTTTATTCTGCAAAACAGAGCAGAGTAAAGGGGATGAGCTGTTCTGAGGTTTGGAGGGGGAGGTTGCTGTTTAAAGAAATGGTTAGGGATGGCCTTACTGATTAGGTGGCCTCTGAGCCAAGACCTGATAGAAGTGAGAGACCAAGGCAAGCAGATGGGTGAGGAAAAACAAGTGTAAAGACCCTGAGGCAGAAGTATGTTTAGTATGTCCAGGAACAGCAATGAAAGCAGTGATTAGAGCATAATGGGTGAGAGGGAGAGTGGTAGAAGGTGAGGTCGGAGAATTAATGACAAGCCACATCATGAAGGGCCTTGCAGGCCATTATAAGGTCTTTTCTGAGACTAGAAGTCGTTGGAGGCTATTGTGCTGAAAAGCTCCCTCTGACTACTGGATTAAAGAAGATAGGGCAGGGATAGTGGTATGGCTGGGGAAGAGTGGAAGCAAGGAGACCAGGTAGGTAGTTGTTGAAATAATCCAGATAAAAGATGATGGAGGCATGAACTGACCACAGTGGTGCCAGTGGAGGTGGTGATAAGTGAGTAGATTTTGGATATATTTTGAAGATAGAGTCAACAGAATTTGATAAAGGCTTTGATATGGGGTATGAGAGGAGAGAGGAGTCAAGGATGACTTCTAGGACTTTAGTCTGAACAGTTGGAAGGACGGAATGGCTGTGGGGGTGAGGAGGAGGATGGCAAGAGAGTTTTGGGTCTGTTTAAGATCCTATCAGTCCTCCAGTTGGAAATGTGGAGTAGGTAGTTGGAGATGAGTATCTGGGGTTCAGGGGAGAGGTCTGATTTGGAGATACAAATAGGAAAGCTGTCAGCTTTTAGATGGCATTTTAAATCCATGGGATCAAATGAGGGAGAAGAAAAGAGGTGGGATAACTGAGCCATGGAGCACTCCAAAGTTTAGAGACCAAAGTGATGAAGAGGAACCAGCAAAAGAAACCAAGGAGGCATGGCTAGTAGGGTAGGAGGAGAACCAGAGAACCAAGAGAGAATGACCAAGTGTAAAATGCATTTTAAGAGAGAGGGAATGATGACTTATGTCAGAAGCTACAGATGAGTCAAATAAGATGAGGCCCTTGTATTCTAAATATCTGTTTAAACATTGGTCTCCTCTGATTAGCTTAGTGAGAGCTGCTTGTGAGCAGGAACAGCACACAGCACTGTGGTTACAGCTGTGAAATCAGTGAGCAGTGGCCATGCTGTTTAATGGCTGTTTTCCTTAGGCCGATTCTCTCAGTCCCTGTAAGCCTCAGTCTCATCAGTAAAATGGGGGAGGATGTACTATCTTTTCCAAAAAGTTGTGAGGACTAAACGAGATCACCCATGCAAAGCACTAAGCAGAGCCCTGTTCATATAGCTAGGCACATGGTAATTGTTGTCATTATCATTATTAATTTAGTATGCCTGGCACTTTGTCTTCCCTGTCTAGTAGCATTTGTTGAGTGAATGAGTAAATTGCCTTTTGTGCTTGTTTGCTCGTTTAACATTTCATTCATGCACTTACCTGTGTGTTTGTGAAGTAGTAACACGGCATTTTCCAGTTTTCTCTAGTGCTGACCCTCACCAGACCAAGAAGAGAAGTCCTAAGGGCAGAGTTGAAGCGATGGAGCTCCCCAACTACAGCCGGCAGCTTCTGCAGCAGCTCTACACTCTGTGCAAGGAACAGCAGTTCTGTGACTGTACCATCTCCATTGGTTCCATTTACTTCAGGGCTCACAAACTCGTCCTGGCTGCTGCCAGCCTCCTGTTCAAAACCCTGCTGGACAACACAGACACCATCTCCATTGATGCATCTGTGGTGAGCCCCGAGGAGTTTGCCCTCTTATTAGAAATGATGTACACTGGCAAACTACCTGTGGGCAAGCACAACTTCTCCAAAATCATCTCATTAGCTGACAGTCTACAGATGTTTGATGTGGCTGTTAGTTGTAAAAATCTTCTGACCAGCCTTGTAAACTGCTCTGTTCAGGGTCAGGTGGTGAGGGATGTCTCCCTGCCACCCGCAGAGTCATTTAGGAAGGAATCACAGAAGCCTCAAGTAGAAATCCTTACCTCTGAGGGTGCCGGAGAGCCTCGCTTTCCCCCGGAGGTTTCCACCCTTCAAGGGGGCCCTGTGAAAGCTGAGACTGAGGAAGCAATCCATACTGTTGCACAAGAGATGAGTGTGGATTCTCTTATTGCCCAGGAGATTCAGAGCAATACAGAAACCCCTACGGAGACTCCTAATACAGCTGAAATTTGCTCCCCCTCCCCTGTTGTACAAATCGCCAGTGAGGCAAAGAAGGCAAGCACAGAACAAGGTAACATTCATTTAATAGTTGTTTTGTAATCTAGCCTTCCACTGTCAGTTACTCAATGCAGTGATCTTAATGAGTTTTTTGGTTTTGTTGATAATATTTGCCAAAGACCACTGCTAGCCAGGAAACTGACATCCAGTGCAGTACTCCTACTGGGCCAGTCTTCTTGTGAAAGTGTCTGTGTTTCTGAGTGTTGAGAATCTGAATATGAACTACAGAACAGAAAAGTAGTATTGAACTAGTGGTGTTCCATTTCTGATAATGATCTGTTATTTTAATCAGGCCAAGTATGGCATGGTAGAGTAATCCCTGAGAAATGTGTTGTCTGTAACTTAAAATTGATGTGTTAGGTATCAGTTACGTGCCATATTTGACTTGAAAGTTTTCAGACAACTTCAACTTTTACTTAATCACTTCAGGTAATGAACAGCTGAAATTTTTTATTTTATTTTATTTTATTTTCAGTTTTACTTTCAGAATGTGAGAGGAAACACTACCAACTGAGTTTTCTTCTGGAAAATGAACGTATCTTCTCAGATGTATTCTTGGTTACCCAGGATGTTTTAAAAAGACTAGAGGAATGTTCAGAAATTAAAGGCCCACAGAAGGAGGTAAGTATCTCCTTTTTCTTCCCTGTTTCTCTTTTGTATGTTTGTTAGTTTAGTGTCCTCAGGATACCATATCAGCTTCTCATATGAGCATAAATATGAAAATACAAATTACCCTGGATTGTTTTGCCATTTATTCCCTAAAGAGCAGTCTTGCAAAATACTTTCAAAATGTAGCTATGTTTTGATTACCTGGCAAATTTCAGCTTACTACCAGTTTTGATTCAGGATACTTTAGTTGAATATACCATTCTCTCCTGGTTAATCAAGAATAAAATAAGGCAGAAAGATCATGGATAAACCCAAATCAGATATTAAACAATCAAAACAACAACAAATTCTCAAAACAGAGTATAAAAAGAATTTAATATAAACTTATTTAGTAAATTGCACCCAATGTTTAGGAATACAGTGACCATTTTCAGATATCTAAAAACAATAACACTGAATGTTTATTGAACACTCGCTGTGCTCAGCATGGTGCATATGTTAGCTCATTTAATCCTCACAGAAATCCTTGAAGCGGTACTACTTTTAGTTCCATTTTATGAATGAGAAAACTGTAACTTGTGGCCGGGGTGCAGAGTTGGAAGACTCTGAGCCAGAATTCAGAGCTAAGCATTCTGATTTAATCATATTGCCTCCCAACAGAGCGAAGATGATACACGTTATAAAAATTTAGAAACTGACAGAAAACAGCCAGATGGTCATCATTGTCTCTTTCTCAGCTGACCTTGTCTTTCTTTCAGAATCTCACCCTGCAGGGGTGAGACTCCGGGCCATGTTAGAACTCCCGTGAGGGGAGGCTTTTGGCAGAGTGAGAGGGGACTGGCCCAGCAGGCTTGCTCATCTGCTTGGAGAGGGTGGGGACGTCTTCCCTGTTACTGTAGGCAGTTTAGCGTCTGTTGGTTACTGTTAATCCAAACAGTAAATGCTTTCTAAATATTTAGATGTTTTCCTGATTCATAGCAAGTTCCTTTAAAAAAATTTAATGTGTAATATTTATTTTAATCATGGTTAATCCACAGTTGGCTGTGAATTGTTTTCTTGGGAAATGAGCTATTTACAAGGCTGGGCTAATCCTGATAACTGTCTCAGAGAGGTTTCAGGTTGTAAATCCTTCTGAGTACTCTTCTTACTGATTATGCTGAAGGATATTGTGGTTCTATGTTTTTGCACTTGGATGTTCTCCTAACTAGTCAATCCACCATTTTTATTATTGGTTTGTTACCTTGCTATCTTACAGACACACCTCTTCATTTTCCCTCTTAAGCCTTCCTCTCTTCTTTTTTTCTCCCTCCTCTTTGCTATATTCAAATTATTACTGTCACCTCTGTACTTGCTTGAATGATTTTTTTTAAACACTAGCACCTAAAGGTATCTGTCATATAACAGGTGTTCAAGAAATGTCTCCTATATATGTAGTCATTCAATATTTCTTCTTTAATCCCAATTTTTGTTCTAATCTTTTGATGACAATAACAATAGTACTTTGAAAAAACACTAGTTCACTGTTGGTGATCATTATAGGCTTATGCTAGTTCTTCCAGGGTTTGAGGTCAGAGGAAGAGCCACTTGGTGACTGTATTTAAAACCTCTTTTGCTATATTCCATAGTAAATCTCTCAGGTCCAGGAAGAAAAAGGGAAGAATGTTAAGAACAGAAGACTAAAATAAATTTAGAGTTAGGGAGATGCCACTTAGTATTAGTCCCTCTGTTTCTTCTCCCTCCCTTCCCTCCTCTCACTCCAACACTCTTAGACAGTTTTGTTGAGATATGCTTTACATACAGAAGACTGTGCATATTTTTCTAAAACAAAATTTTTTTAACATGTATCATTCATATATGAACATACATAAATAATAAATGTATAGTAAAATTTGTGAAGTTCCAAAACAAATGTGCATATCATCATACAGGGCTCCCATACATCTCCCCACCACCAACACTTTGCATTGTTGTGAAACATTTGTTACAAACTCTGCAAAAGCATGGTCAGAATATTACTACTGGGAGTGGATATGGTTCAAGTGGTTGAGTGCCTGCTTCCCACATGGGAGGTCCTGGATTCAGTCCCCGATGCCTCCTAGGAACAAAGATATAGACAATAAGCAAACAAATGAAAGAAATCAACTCAAGGGAGCCTATGTGGCTCAGTGGTTGAGCACTGGCTTCCCACATATCAATCCCCAGCCTCAGTACCAAAAAAAATTACTACTAACTATAGCTTATATCTTACATTTGATGTATTTTCCCCCAACCCATCCAATTATTAACACCCTATATTAGTGTTATATATTTTTTTATCATTCAGGAGAAAATTTCATATCTGTCCTGTTAACCACAGTCCATCATCCACCACTGGATTCCCTGTGTTATAAAGTCTCATGCTTTGTATAATCTGTTCAAAGTGAAGATTGTACATATTTAAAGTATATATTTTGATAAGTCTTAACATATGCCCCAAAATCATCACTACAATCAAGATGGTAAACATGCCTCTGTCCTAAAAGTTTCCTCATATCTTTTGTAATCTCTCCCTCTTGCTCCTTTACACTCATCCATCTCCAAGTAACCAGTGATCTGCTTTCTGTCACTACTTTGAATTTTCTGGAGTTTTATAAAAGTAGAATCATACAGTACGTATTTTTCTTGTCTCACTTCTTTCATTCAGCATAATTATCTTGAGATTCATCTATTTTGTTGCATGTATTAATAATTCATTCCTTTTTATTGCTGAGTAGCATTCCTTTGTATGGACGCATCACAATTATTTATCCATTTTTGCCATTTACTAGCATTGTGACCTTGGGCTGTATGCCTTAGTTTCCTAATTTGTAAAATGAGGATGTTGTCACCTACATTATAGGGTCATTGTGAAAATTAATTAAGATTATCTAGGTAAAATGAAAAACGGGTATAGTAAGGGCTTAGTAAATAGTAGCTGCTGTTATTATTTGTTTATATGTTAACTCAGCAGTTTTAGACTTGGTTGACCACTTTCACCTTAGTTTCACCTTTTTTTCAAATGCCTTATAATGTCCTAGTCCCATGTCTGACCCATGAGATGGTTTGCTGTTTCATAGGTCCCACCATCCACTTGGAAGTAACTCCCTGAACTGTAAATGTAGAGCTCCTAGAAAGCAGTTAGTCTCTAGAATGATAGTTCAGTGTATATAAAAATCATTTGGTGTGCCTGTTAAAATGTATACTTCCAGACCTCATTTCCAGAGAGTCCTATTCTGTAGGTCTGTGGTAGAGCTTGGGAATTATTACAAGTTGATTACAACTTTAACAAGCTGTCCATGAGTTGCTATTTTGATATTTGTAGCCCATGTTTTGAGAAGCATGGCTAGAGAAGATAATGGCTAACAGAACTCTTCTCCTTCATCTCTGATGGCAGATGGCACTGTGTTTATGCTGGCACCTTTAAATGTCTTAAGGGGCTCAGGAAAGGGCCACTGATTACCTGTTCTTCCCCAAGTGCTACTCCTTGCTTTCCCCTTGATTGAGCAAATATTTACTGAGCAAATATTATGTGCCAGGCACTGAGCTGGTTGCTAGAAGATAAATGCAAATTAGACTTGATCCCTATCTTCACAGAGTGTCTTGACAGCAAAGAAATCCTGCCACATGTGTAATTACTTTTAGTGGAAGTGTGCACAGGAGTCACCAAAAGGCCTTCAATAATGAAAGCATTTAAGAACTGTTCACTAGGAACAGAATTATTCTAAGTTTCATTTACAGTTTTAAAGGTTGCGTATTTATTTGTTTTCTGTTTGTGCATTTTTATCTCCTAAAGAGCTTTGAACAGTTGGATTTGGTTTTGTTTTAGGGTTGTTGTTTTTTTTTTTATGGTTTTTATTTGGTTAATCATTATAACATACCCACAACTTGAGGAAGCTTAACATTAAAAAGACTCTGCCTCTAGTGTGTAATTTTGAGGCTTCTTAAGGCTTGTAAGAACAGTAGTCTGGTTGAGATAGACCAGCCTGTTCCTTTTCTGAAACACTGATGTAGGGTGTGCAACTGGCCTAAATTGCGTTTAGGGAGGGCACCACGAACCAGTGTCTTGATTATTTATTTCCCGAGATAAATGATGAAAGGTGGCAAAGCCATTCCCTGAACAGTGATTGCAGGAACATGAGAAGAGGCTGAGCTGCTTGAATTGTGTGAAACCAAAGCCAAAATTGATTAAGGAGAAATCTCATGGGTGTAGGGATAGGAAAGTGTCTTCTGCCTGTCTTTATTTCAGTAGACTATCTCCTACCAGTTAGAAAAAGCAGATGCTGACCTAAAAGGCTTTCTAGCTGAGCTGAGTAAAACTTTTATTTAAACCCAGACTCATACTTATTTTCAGCTATTATGCTAGAACTTCTGTTTCTTCTCTATTCCTAACCACATGCTGCTTTTAATTAATTGTGTATGTAGCAATTTAAGTAGAATAAGGGGATAACTTTTCTGTTGATTTCTTTACTGTTCTGCTGAAGTGCTGGCAAGACTCCTAATGCTGAAGACCTAGTAGCATTTTTTTCCTCCGACAACTTGATTTCAAAAACAAGTCTTCTCTCCTATGTGAATCTGATGTTTCCAAGCATCACTACTCTGGAGGTTTGTCAAGAAGCACTTTGTTCACTGACAGCATTGGGTAAACTTCTTGAGACATGAGAGAATAGGATACATTTACAAGTCTATGGGACTTGTAAATGTTGTTGTTTTCTCCTCCCTCTTAATTGTGAAGCCTAAGATGTGCAGCCATAGATAGAAGAGCTAGTAGTTTTATGGATAGGGAATTTCATTCAGTTCAGCAAACATGTATTGAGCACCTGATACGTACCCGTGTCTATGCTGATCATTGACGCTAAGAAGAATGTACAGATTGTCTAAATACCACCCAGTGTTCAAAGTGATGTTGATTCTGGTAAGTCCAGTAGGACCCAGTATAAATGGCTTGATTACACACAAAATCTGGAAGATAGAACTTGGTGAAAGAGGTACCAGGTCTATGGAATGAGTACAATGTTCCAGACTCCTCTACTTACTAGCAAGTGTATTAGTCAGCCAAAGGGGTGCTGATGCAAAATACCAGAAATCGGTTGGTTTTTATAAAGGGTATTTATTTGGGGTAGAACCTTACAGTTACCAGGCTATAAAGCATAAGTTACTTCCCTCACCAAAGTCTATGGCCACATGTTGGAGCAAGATGGCTGCCAATGACTGCCAGGGTTCAGGCTTCCTGGGTTCCTTTCTTCCCAGGGCTGTTTTCTCTCTGGGTTCAGCGCCTCTGCTCTCTCCACAAGGCTGTAGACTATCGGGCAAACAGCTTGTTTCTCTTCCCTGGGGCCTTTTCTCTTTCCTCACTACTAAGCTCCTCTATGTGCTTAATTCCTAGGGTTCCAGCTCAAAAACTCCACTGAGGTGTGGTTTCTCTGTGAGTCCCTGCACACCAAGGGGATGGGGATGCAATGTCCTACTGACCTGGCCCAATCAAAGCCTTAATTGTTATTTAATCAAGTAAAAGTAAAACCTCTGAATCCAATACACTCTAATATGCCCAGAGGAAAAGACCAGTCTACAAACATAATCCAATATTACTTTTTGGAATTCATCAATTATATCAAACTGCTACACCAAGTTACTTAATTTCTCTGACTCTGATCCAAAGCAGGGGTAGCAAAGCCTCCCAGGATGGGTGTGAGGTGTAAAGTAGACGACATGGGGAAGCGGATGTGGCTCAAGCGATTTAGCTCCTGCCTAGCACATGGGATGTCCCAGGTTTAGTTCCCGGTGCCTCCTAAAGAAGACAAGCAAGGCAACAAGCTGAAGCCACAGGCAGGCGCAGCAAGCTGACACAACAAGGTGACACAAGAGACACAAGAAAGAAAACATGAAAAACAACAAAGCAGGGAGTGGAGGTGGCTCAAGTGATTAGGCATCTCCCTCCCACAGTGGAGGTCCCAGGTTCAGTTCCCAGTGCCTTCTAAAAGGAAAACCAGCACAAACAGACACAGCAAATGTAAACAGGGAGGGGGTGGGGACAAATAAATAAATCTTAAAAAATAATAAAAATAAAGTAGACGACATGAACTCATGGTGTCTGGGACCATGCTGGCCTCTCTTGGTCTGGATCGTTACGGCTGTCTTCTGGCTCTCGGCGTTCAGAGGAGACAGGAATGAACAAAAATATAATGGAATTGAACAGACCAGAAGACAGTAGGCAGACAGTTGGGAAAATAAGTAAATTAAATGAAAAGACTTGAGTGTAAGGGAAAGGTTAAATGTTTCTTCATGTATCATAGAGGGAAAGGAAATTGTCAGTCACATCTTTGATTATAATTATTTTTCACTCATAGGTGAAAGTCATTAGATTGCTTGTGTGACCATCTATTGGCATGCATTGGTATGAATTTATTAAAGTACCTTTAATTCTGAGGATCAAAGTGGTTCCAAATATGTGGTTTTAAAAGTTAGCCATTTTAACAAAACTCTTGTTTTGGTTCAATTCTTACAGTTCAACAATCGATGAAACCCCCCCCAGCATGTTGCAATATGTGACACCCTTCCGTTTGGCAAATCCGCTATTTCAGAAAAGGGCTTATGGCACTCTGGAGCCCCAGGCAGCTCAGGGGGTTGATGGAGTAGCAGATAGAAAGCGGGTTGTGGTGCGGGTCCCCAGTAGGGTCTGGAAGAAAGAGTGGAGATCAGGGCTGTCCAGGCAGCTGACTGCTCCTTCCTGGCCCCTTCATCAGCCCACCCCTGCTTCTCTTCCCAGATGGTCACCCTAGTGTCACTGCTGAGCAATGAAGTTAACAAATGTTTTAATTTCACTGCTGAGTAGTTCTGCAAAGGGAGAGACAGCAGAGAGCATAATGAGAAGAACATCAGATGCCACCATTGGTGGAAGCTCCTCTTCCCCACTGGTCCAAATGATAATGCCAGACAAATTGGATACTGAGAGAGGTAGATTCTAGATATTTGGAGAGCTTCAAGTGGAAAAAAAAAAAAAAAAACCTGGCTTAGGATAGAATGAAATAGCTATATGATGTATCAATTAAGGTGCACAAGAAAAGAAAGGAAGGAAGGGAAAAGAAAAAGGAAAAAACATGTTCACTAAGGATATTAGCAATGAGTGGGTCTGTGTTATCTAGAGTAACAAATTACTTTAAAGTTGAGCAGCTTAAAACAACAAACATTCATCATCTCTCACAATGAGTCCGGAACCAGGGGTGACTTAGCTGAGTCCCCTGGCTCAGGGGCCTTCACAAGACTGCAATCAAGGTGTCAGCCAGGGTTGCAGTCATCTCAAGGCTCAACTGGGGGAGCTTCTGTCAGGCTTCCGAAGAGCCACTTCCAAGTTTACTCACTGGCCATTGGCCGGGGACATCAAATTCCTCACCATATGGACTTCTCTGTGTGGCAGGTCACAACATGGCAGCTTGCATCCCCCAGAGCAAACTCTCTCACACACACATAGCAAGGCAGAAGTCACATCATTATGTAACCTAACCTTGCAAGTGGCGTCCCATTACTTTTCCTGTAGAAGCTAGTCATTGATTCTAGCCCAAGGGCAGGACTATCAGGAGGCAGGGCTCATTGGAAGCCATTTTAGAGGCACCCTAGCACAGGATCCCCTGCTGCTTTCAGGAATAAGTCATTTGAAAGAGATTATAGGCCAACTAACAAAAGCATCCATAGTTGAATTAATGTGATCAAAGGGGAAAGTGTTAACTGGTAGTTTTATCTCATTTATTTATTATTATTACCATTATTATTATTTCCCCCCCTGAAATGGCTCCCTCATCTCTTTGCTCATTGTTTTTGCTCGTTGTCTGCTCATTTCTTCTTTAGGAGGACCCGAACCCACAATCTCCCATGTGGGAGGTAGATGCCCAACTGCTTGAGCCACATCTGCTCCCTGCTCATGGTTTTATTTATTTATTTTTTTGCTCGTTGTCTGCTCATTTTTTTCTCATTGTCTTCTTCTTGTCTGCTCATTGTTTGTCTTCTTCAGGAGGCACCATGAATTGAACCCGGGACTTCCCATGTGGGAGGCAGGCGCCCAACTGCCTGGGCCACATTGTTCTCATTTATTATTTTTTAAATAGAGATATGATGAGTAACCTTAGGTTCATGGAAGTTACTTCAGTGAAATTTTAATGTGAATTACTAAACTGTATTATATCTAAATTTACTTTGAGATGACTGAAAAACAGAAAACTTTTAAGTTTCATTTAGCTTTATAGATCCTTCTGTGATCAGGAAACAAGCTAAAGCAAAGCAAAGAAACGCAAAGGTCTAAGTCATTTATCATTCTTATTTTGGAGGGTGGGGGGAGATGAAATTTTTGTAAACAAAAATTTTAAACATATAATTACTGATTTTATAATAGCTACTGTCTAGCTGGACTTTGCAAATGTATACATTTATGAGATCTTTTTTGTGGTTTTATTTTTGTGTGTGGAAAACAAATTTTTGCTCTATGAAGCCCTGAGAAAGCACTTTTTCTATTTTTTTAAATATAGTTTTGCCACTAAAAACCATCGAAGGTAGGTTGCAGTTTTACCAAGCAGAAATATATAAAGACTATACATATGACTATATATATGAAATTTAAGTTTTCATTACCAAAATTTTTTCAAATAAATTTATTGCTAAAATAGAAATATTAAACCTGCCTTCCAAATGGACTTCCACTCATTTGTGTGTGGGTTATTCTGCCTGACCAAAGCAAGGGATACTAATTTTGTGTATTTTCCCATTGGGGTTGTTGATGTTTTAGCATTCTAGGGTTAGGAGAGTCATGGTGAGTTCAGTTTTAGTGTGTGGTGTTGAGACCTCTGGAGGATAAGGCAGAAACTGTGGGACTCTAGATTTAAACAGAGAGCTCAGAATTAGCTCGTTTTAAGGGTCACATGCATGAAGGTGGCAGTTAAAGCTACCTATATGAGAGAGCTTTGCAATAGGGGGAGTATAAAGGGAGAAAAATCAAGAGTTGAGACCAGTCTTAAGGATTGCTTATGGTTCTGGAGTTGGAAGGAGACCCAGCAAGGAAGGCTGAAAAGGAGTGGTCAGAAGGGTGAGTTCTTATCCAAAAGAATTGTGATGAAACAGCAGTAGCAGTGCCAGATGCCATAGTGGCATATGGCCAGAGATAGCCTTGTTGTGAAAACAATGTTGGTGGGTAGAGAGGGGGAAGGGTTAAACACTTAGAAGAAACTTTGAAGCCCCTTCAGCTTAGAAACAAACATTAATATGATGATAATCAATACCTGAATTATATGCTCTTCTTTTTACAAGCCATCACTTTATTAGCCTAAATCAAGTTATAGCATCTATCTAAAAGTAGTAAGTCCTCATTTCTTTCTAAATAGTCAATCATTCATAATGTTAATGATTTAAAATGTTCTTTTTTCCTAAATTGTGAGGTTTAAATTCCATTCTCAATTAATAAAATAACAGTTCATGCAATTTGAGATTCATATATCCTTGCCCAAGAAAGATTCAAAATAAAAGATCAGAAAGGGATAGTGGTTTTTTGTTGTTGTCGTTTTTGTTTTGAGTAATGAAAATTCTCTAATATTGAGTGAAATGATGAATGTGTACAACTCTGATTATACCATATGCCATTGATTGTATACTTTGGACAAATTGTGTGGTTTATGAACAAAAAAAATTTAATAGGGTGGATTGGAGGAAAAACACACCAAATATAAGATAAGCATAGTTAGTAGTAATACTTTGAGATGCTTTTTCATAATTTGTTACAGATGTTTCATAACAATGCAAGGTATTTGTGGTAGGGTGTGGTATGGGGCCCCTGCATGATGTTATGCATATTTGTTTTGTAAGTTCTCAACTTTTACTATATACTTATTGTTTAGGTATGTTCATGTATGAGTGATAAACTTCAATAATTTTTTTAAATAAAAAAAAGATCTTAGGTTATAAATAGTTAAGAGGTGCATCTAATTGAGTTTGTTTAAAATTCGCTGATCACCTACTGTGTGCCAGGCTGTGCTATTTGTTGAGCATACAGAGCTATAAAAAGCTTGGTCCACGAGGAGTCA
>PVKH010025693.1:0-13370 GCA_004027955.1 Chaetophractus vellerosus | reverse complement strand
GGCCTCCAAGAATTAGTCTTGTCTCTAAAATGCAGCTATTAGGTGCCTCCTCGTGTGATGTTATGCCCAGCACCACTTAAGCACTCCTGCAAAACAAAACAAAAGCTACATCTAATCAAATTTCTATCTACCAGTTTATAGAAAATATCTGGAACAGAGAAATACTTAAAACTCCAGGAAGTGATCAGCCAAATCCAGAATGAGGGGGCCTTCAGGACAAATGACTCAGTTTCCTCAACAAATAAATGGCTTGGAAAAAAGAGAGGGGAGGGAAAGCTATTAGGGAGCCAGAGGCCATCAAATAAGTATAACCTGGGGACCTCGTTTGGATTCAGATTCAAGCAAAATAACTGTAAAGATACTTGGAACAATTCAGGGAATTTGAACATGGTCAGGATATTAGAACTGATTCTAACTATGAGAAAGCAATTAGATAAATCCAAATTGAAGTACTTTCCATAGCACTTACTACCTTCTAACACTATAAAACTTCTTTATTCTGTCTCACCACCACCACAATATAAACTCCTTGAGAAGAGACTCCTGTCTGAATTGTTCACTGATTTGGCTCCAGTGCCTAGTTCACGGTCTTGCACACTGGAGGTGCTCCGATGTTTGTTAAATTAATTATACATTAACACCTAAGCACCTGATCAAGAGTGCTAAACTTCCCAACTACCCTACACAATCATCAAGAGATCAAGAGTGGTTTGTTTTTTTTTAAGTGACAAGAGATGGCAGATTAAAAAGTGGGCCTGGACTCTTCAAAGTGCCACTGTTATTAAAGACAAAGGTGTAAGAAATGTTCTTGATTGAAGAAGACTGAACAATGACTAAATGTGTGGTCCTTAAGTGAATCTTGGATTAAAAAACTAAAAGATATTACTGAAATAAGAGGGAAAATCTGAATATAAAATGAATTTATTTGATAAGTGTTATATCAAAGTTAAGTTCGTTGAGTGTAGTAATTATATTGTAGTGAGGGCAAGTGCCCTTACTCCTAAGAAACTCATGTCAAAATGACTCCAACGCTCAAACAGTGCAGATAAAGATAAAGCAAATATGTCAAATTTTAACAACTGGTGATCTAGGTGAAAAGTATTCAGGTGTTAAATTGAACTGTTCTTGTAACTCTTCCAAAGGCCTGAAATTTTGAGATAACTACTAAAAAAAAAAGTGAGTGTGGGTAGAGAAGAAACAAGAGCTGGAAAAGTGATAATTGTTAAGGTTGGGTTACGAGTACAATGTGAGATTCATTAAGCAATTTACTTTTGCATAGGCCTCAGTCTTTGTGTCTTAATTCTCACATCTACAAAATGGGAATAAATATATTTATACACACCTCAAGGCAATTATGTCATTAAGGTAGACTATGAGATAAAAGCCTTGTGGGGGAAAAAAATGAAACATTCAACAACTGCTATGCACTGTCAGTTCTTTCCAGAAACTAGCGAAGTCACACCATAAAGCAAGAAGAGCCTGTTGATGCAACTCCTCCAAGGCCTCTGCACTCCTTCCTGCTCTCCAGCCCTGACACACCAGTCATGGCTCGTGGCCTCACTTCATTTAAGTCTCTGCCTTCCCTGGACACCTTATATAAAATGGAATTTGTCCCCTTAGCCTCCTTTGTTGTTCTTCAGAGCTTTCGTTAGTCTGTCTTCCTTACTAGAACATAAGCTCCATATTCTCCAAACACAAGAAAGTGCTGGCACCTAGCAGGTACTCAAATCAATGTGGAATATACAGTTCCTTCAATCTAAAGGGACTTGAACTGTGCTATCACTATAGTGTTCACCTTTTGTATAGGTACAGGGATCAAAAACATGGCTTCTAGTTTGAGATTCCTGTAGAATACTAATTTGACTACCAAGCTGTGTTGACCCTGGCCATCTGCTTCAGATTCTTCATTTGTAAAAGGGAGATCACACTAACCTATAAGACAGCTGAGGATTTAAGTAAATATGTAAACACACACACACACACACACACACACCATCTCTGCTTAACCAGCTATCAATCATGAAGTTTACAGAAGCAGAGTATGTGCAAAGACATCAAATCAGGTCAACTGTTTCACTATATTTATGTTCTTTCTATGCTCATCCAACTTAAGTTCCAATTTTGTGTTCCTAAAAGAACTGATACCAAAAAGTTTCTCTTCATTTTTCCATGTAACTGAGTCCAAAGTGTAAACACAAGCTGCTTCCTGGTAGCCAGAAGCTCATAATTATCACAGGAGACCAGGTCATAGAAATTCTAACATTGGGATGCTTCATCAGATATTCTTTTGGTTAGAAAATAATAAGGGAAACTTTATAATTTTCTCCAAGGTTTGAAAAATATAAAGAGTTTTAGAAGGAAATAACAGGACCACAAATAGGTTACTTTAATGGTATCTGGAAGGACTAGAATAAATTTTGCCCCAAAATGACCCTAAGAAGTGAACGTAGAATAGGGGCATAGTGTTTTCAATTATCAATGCAGCCCATGGCTCTCTCTTAATTCAAGGACAAGATTGGTATAAAAGTTCAGGCAAACAGGACCAGAACTACTTTTCCAGAGATTTCATTCTAATCAGATAAAATATTTAGTAAAGAAAGTAGCATTAACAAGGACTTTTTCTTCACTTTTAAACTTCTTATACACACAGTGAATTTGCAAGAACTCCTGGCCCTTAGTCCTCATGTGAAAATGGCATTCCTATTCCAGACTCAGTCTGCTGGGCATAAACTGTCCCTGATGGAAATTTGGTATCTCAGGTTTTCAAGATCGTATACTTCATACACTTGCTTTCTCATGTGATTGCCAACAAAACAAAAGGCAAGCCATGACAGATCAAAACAAGCTACTATGGGGCCATAATCTGATTTAATGGAACATCAAAGTCTACCTTTCCAGTAATATGCCTGGCAAAGGCCCTACTCCCAAACTCGGCTTTTCACTCAGCAACGTAAACTCACCTTAAATGTGATTCAAAACGAGTACTGAACAGGTATTTTCTATTCATGGATCATAAACTGAACACAAACAAAATGGAGCAGATATCTGAGATTTTATCTGATTCTCCACCCTCCTAAGAGAAGGAATGTACATGGGTTCCCAGATATATTCCCAAAAAACTGAAATGCATACACAGATAAAGTCTGATCATAAGAATTTTTCTCAAACTGACCGCACCCACAGCAATCTGGCTGCCCTTGGGTTTCTTCACCTCACATAAAAACTAAAGCATTTAACAGCCTGCATAGGGGTCAAGGAGAACATTTTAAAAACTGAAATCTAAACCAAGACAAAACCAGGAATCCTTGATTCTGGGGCCGGAGGAGGGTGATGCTACTATCACCATCTAAAAAGCAGAGAAGTGCCAACTGATAAGCATAGGAGCCTCCAGGTAGGAAAGTTTTGTTAAGCCTACACTTTTACTTGCAATTTAATCTCTATGCGCTCATCCACACCAACCACTTCTGAAGTCTTCTCAAACTGGTTAGGGACTCCCTTACCTAGAATGCTGTAATAGTAGTAAAAAATGTGCCAATCCTGAGAGAAAAAATGACTGGGGGGAAGGAAGGAAGAAAACAAGTCAACTGTACTCTGGGTATAAAGTAGGGAAAGACATACTATATTTGAGTTTTCTTATTTGCAATTTGCTGTTATGTATTTGGGGTGGGAGTGGGGGAGCAAGACAGACAAAAAGGAAGAGTATGTGCAATCAAGGTAATAACATGGCCATTCTATAGAAACAAGAAGACTGGTCAAAAATACTGTATCATCCCCTTGCTCTAAAAGAACATTTAATGGGGCTTATGGGTACCCCTAAAATTTTTGTGTAACATTTATGTAATCGATGTATCTTTAAAAAAAAATAATAAAGTGCAAGATAGCAATGGAAAAAAAAAGAACATTTAAAATATTTTCATGCTAATACTACATTCCAAGGATCACAGGTAATACAAATTAATTTGAACTTCATAGATATAGCCTAAGCAAAAAATGTCATTTTCCAGACAAAGCAGTCTTTGCCTGGAAGCAGTATTTCATATCCCAAAGAGAGTAGCACAATGGGTACATATTAAATTGTACTGATGTATGTTCTTAAAATAAACAATCACTCAGTCAAAGAAAAAGTGGGCAGTGAATAGCAACTATCTCCACTCAGTGTGCAGTTCTGAAGTCTGTATATACCTTTTGGCCTACATGGGTATACATAATCCAATAGAAACTGATTTACTTTCAAACTGAACATGCTTGCCCTTTACCAAGCAGCTATTGGTCCTGCTATAAAGCAATGGCCAATTAACAAGGTGCGTTTTGTACATGAGCAGCAATTGCTGAAACCTAAAGGCTAAAAGAATTTTAAAAGAAGTTCAGAGGACATCTAAAGCCAATTATATAAATCAAAAATTACAAAACAGTGGCCTACAGGCCATATCTGACCCAGAGATGCACTTCATTTGGCCCATGGTACTTAAATATTTTTAAATTAACCACCAACATCTTAAAAGAAATCACACCGCCTGTAAAAATCTGGATTTTCTGGTTGCAAGTGGGGTAGCATAGAGGCAGAGCAGACAAAACCAGGCCCACACTCCCCATGGCAATAATAGGCTGAAGGGGAGTGATAAGCACCAGCACACCAGTTTGCCATAGGCCCCACCCAACCCCTTTCATCATGAATCAAAGCATTCCCAATTATGACAAAGCACTCCAAGGCTGAGGATAACCATTCATACTTACCTAGTTTTAGGACGCTACAGCTAAAATAATTCAACACACAACCTATTCTTAAGACAACTTGGTTAAACAAATCATGAATACACTTACACTTCACATTGCCATCTCCCAAACACAGGATGAAAATCCTTTAAGAGTTATCAGCATTATTCTTCTTGGTCACGCTCTTATTTCTTCATTCATCTGCTAAGTGCACACATGCACACTCTCTCCCCCAAGTGTGTTTCATATGGTGTCCAATTCCCATTATTCAGCTTTAGAGAGTACTTTGGAGTACAAAGTAATAATACTCAGGTACAAAAAAGTCACAACAAATTAAGACTGAAATGAAGTTGGGTTTGAAAGAGTGAGGGCAAAGTATATTAAAAAAAAAAAAAAAAACAACGTATTTTCTTGTGAAAATATTTTGAACTTGTTGGGTTCTAGGTACGCCTAGCTTACAACACTAAGAAATCAGCAAGTATGTTAATGAAACAGGTACATTCCAACATATGCTATAATGTAAAATAATGCTGTTTTATTTGCATCTTTATAAAAGTCTGTCTATAGAAATGGAACAAATGCCTTAACATCACAAATTAAAAGGGAAAATATAGTTTTATAATACTTTGCTGCACCAAAAATGAAAAACAAAATACTAAGTGAAAATACTATATAGTAGCAGAAACTGATGGGACTGTTCCACCACTAATTCTACTCAAAAGGGGACCACACATTTACTGAAAAAACTAAACTAAAGTTTTTCCCCACATCAGCCTCAAAACCCCTTAACACTTAGCCTATCTACAGTGATTCTGTTCTTTAGATTTTCTCCATACCGTCTTCACTTTTCCCAGCCTTCTCACCTAAAAACATAGGAAGTCTTACTAAGTTTTAGTTATATACGGATGGATGGATGGATGGATGGATGGTAGAGGATAAGAACACAAAGCCCAAGTGCTAACAGTTTAGTTCTTGATGAGGAGTCCCAGAACACAAAAGGCAAGCCGTGATCTGTTGAAAAAACTGTTGAACGAATGGCATACAACTGTCTAGCAAAGAAGCCGATCTTCTAAGATGGTAAGAGAGTTCATGGGATCCCCTCATACAAACAATCTACATCTCAAAGATGCAAAAGCTCGGCCCTGTTTAATTAGCATGCAAACTATTATGTAGTAGGACTAATTCAAATATTTACTGAGCAAATGCTATATTCCAGTTTTGACTCAGTTTCAGATTCTGACAATTTAAACTTACATATAATAGGTTCATCCTTTTATTCAATCAATAAAGTAGGAATAATGGAAAACTTAGGCAATGAAGTTCAGTAACTTGCCTGAGATCACAAAGCTATATAGTGTCACACTGAACACCTACTACCTGCAAGGCGATGTCACCACTTTATCTTCAAAGACCCTCCAACGTAGGTATTATACAGATGAGGGACTGAGACTCCAAAGAGGTTAAGTAACTTGTCCAAGATCCTCAGGCAGTAGGTGTCAGGAACCAAAACCAGGTCAGTCTGCCTCTAAAACTCTTTTTGGTTTCCCAATGCCAGCTTTGTTTATCCCGCCATAATGCAACCAGTAGCTTCATACAGGATCTTAATTTTTCTATTCATTTAGAAACCAAAAATGATAGTACTTACTGAAACAGAAGCCTTTGAACACAAAACAATCCTATCCAAAAGTAGTAAGTTAAAAAAGGGAGAGGGGGAGAGAATTAAAGCTAAAATGGGAAATCAAAAAATCATACATACATACCTTAAGCATCTTAATTTTAACACATAAATGTACATTCATTTGCCAATCTTAATATGGGGTCAGAGCACTTGGAGAATGGGATCGATGACAGGATGTTCCTTGCTGACAGAAGTTCCTTCTGTTCCATCTAAACCACATCTACAAGTGCATCATCTAAAATTTCCAGTTTCAGTTTTTCCAGTTTCAGGTTCCATGAAGGGGAAAGCTTTAAGAGACCCTTGTAAAGCAGTCTACATAAAGCATCATTCCAGACTATTGTTACTCTTCCTCTCAAACCTATGTTACTTCAGCCACACCTACGTCCAAAGTAATTATTTTAGTGACTCACCTTTATCAAGTTTTCCTAAAGCATCCAACTTGGTTTTCAGAGGGGAAGTCTGCACTCATTTTATCAGTTTACATGATATTTAATTGAATTATTAAAATAACAAGATTACCTGCCATAAAATAGTCTTGGAAATCAGCACAACTTCTGGTAAGCATGTAACTCACCCAGTGTGAGCAAAGCACACTACCACCACAAGTGATCGACATACTATATACCAAAGAACTGCTTGAGAGAGATGAGAGGAGTGAGCCCCACAAGGCAGCTAAGTGAGCCCAACCATATGTGCACACAGCAGAGGGCAGAAATGAAAGACTTGACCCTCAAGAATTGTAATCTAGCAAAGGAGGAAAGACACATTCACCAATCAACCAGACAAGGCAGAAAGTCTTCCACATGATGAGAGACAGAAAAACATCATGCAAGTTCAAAGGAAAGATTATAGTTTGTCTTCCTTAACAGGACAGGTTCTCAAATATTAATGTACTGAATGAGTTAAAATGAACTTCAGGCAGACTTTCACGGTGGTAATGTGGTTAGTTGGAAAGGGAGGGCAATCCAAGCAGAAAAGCAGTGACAGAGGTACAAAGAAAAATATAAGAAAATGGTATTTATAGGCATCCACAGCATCTCTATTTACTCAGCATATGGAATGGGGAATGGAAGAAACTGAGAAATGAGCCTGGGAAAACACTGGAGTCAGATCAAAAGCGGCCAGGGATACTAGACTTCATTCTGAATGTCTCTGAGAGAGGTGTGCTGTAATTGGGCAAGTATTGACATAACCAACTAGTTCAGGAAGGCACTGAAGCCATCAGAAAGGGATCACTGTACGTTATCTAAGCCTGCCTTATTAAAAATTCATCTCCATTCAATTCCTTATCTCAAAGTAGAACATTTATTGGTGCACTCCTGGAAGCATATGTATGAGCATTAACTATCCTCCCATCAGCAGTTCACTGGAGAGACCCGCTAAGAAACTGTAACAGAGTCCAAGCAAGAAGAATTAGGAGTTCTGTTAGGGCACAGAAGAGATTCTATAGAACTGAGACTGCAGGAATGCAATTGGGTTTGTTGCATCCCAGGTGACAGAAGATAGAGATGTGATAAACAGAAGCAAGTTAGACAAGTTTTGGGGTAGGCAATTTACCAAGTTTTGAACCAAAAGGACAGCCAGAGGCCAGAATCATGAGAGAAGAGAATAGGAGACACCAAAGTTGCTGGCTTGTTACCAAAAACAATGGCAAATCATCCACTCTAAGATCAAAGATATAGTATAAAGAAAAAAAGCAGAAAAGAGAAAAGGAGAAATATCAGAAAACAACACCAAAAGAAGAGAAGTGGTGGACCTAGGAAATTATGTGTCTGTATACTCTAAATCTTAAGTTTGCTAATTTCTTCTGTAAAGGACCAGATAGTAAATATCAACAAATGAGCATGGTTACATTCCAATACAACTTTATTCATGAACTCTCAAATGTGAATTTCATATAATTTTTACATGCCATAAAATATCATCCCGCTTTTGACTTTTTTTCTCCCCAACTATTTAAGAATGTAAAATCCTTTCTTAGCTCACAGGCCATACAAAAACACGTCAGATCCGATTTGGCCCGCAAGAGAGTTTGTCAACCCCCACTCTAAGTTATAGCAATAATGACAAGACAACTGGATGTATCTGTCCTTTTCCAAACTTCTGAGGACAGTTTTCCCTTTCAATTTTTTGATAACTTACCAGACATTCATGTAACTAAACCCTTCAATTTGACTCCCTTAAATAAGGGACAGCTACATGTGTTGATATGATCCCTACTGATTAAAAATATTGCCTTCTGCTAATAAGAGGTAGTCCTTATCTTGAACAGATAAAATCTTAAGAATATTAGAAATGAACTCTAACAAAGCCAGTACTAAGGGAAGTATATTTAAATAAATTCCAATAGCTTTTTATACAAAATGAGTAATCACACCAGTGTTTTATCATGCCCTCTCCATCCTTCCTTCCACCTTGATGTTAAAGCACATTTCTAAATTCCAGGTTTCTTTTAGATGTATTATACCTGTACACACAAACACATGAATGCACTCAATGACAACAGCACTTTAGGATCTGCCCATCACTGACTGCTGTCAAACTCATAGTTTTCTTTAAAATGATTTTACAGCCTAAAAAGTATAAGATTCCATAGCAGTCTGCATATAAATACCAGGCATAACCCAGATTTTAAAAACCTGTAAACATCAGAATTGAATTTGAGAGTCATGAATTACCAGCAGGGGGGAAAAAAAGAGTGAAGAATGTCAACTTGTGATGAGCAGTCTTCATACATACAAACCAGGTCTGCTGATGAAGGACTCCTGACCCCCAAGCCACTCCTTGTACTTTAGCTGTAGCTCAGGGGCAGGAACTGGACTCCTTCTTCAATCGCTGAGGCAATAAGCTGTAACCCAAGAAAACTTTAATACCAAATGAAGTATAACATTGCCCACAAGGCTTGAAGTTTTTTGTTACTAGATACCTATTTTTAAATTGTCTGGCTAAAAGCACACAAAACACAAAGAGTGATTATTAAAGATACAAAGTAAGCTGTACAGGGAGGGCCCAAGAAAAGGAAAAGACTGACTTGGCCATCTGACAGATAAGACAAAGCTGTTTCCATTTTCACTGATGTCTCCTAGTATCTGAGAGCAGAAATGTCTCTATTTCCTAGTTATTAAAGGTTGCCAAGCTAACCAAGCTACAAGGGCCTAGGGTTGGCCAGTCCCATACATGAGATGCTCATTAGCATCCTAGTCCTCCAAAAGGCAGCTAATATGCAAACATTTTCTAGGTATTACTTTCAAAGATCCTAACATGGATACAACTCCAGGATAAACATAAAACATGTGCCAGGTTTTCTAATCAAAAAGGGTGAGTGAAAAGAATTAGAAAACACCAGGATAAACATAAAACATGTGCCAGGTTTTCTAATCAAAAAGGGTGAGTGAAAAGAATTAGAAAACAGTCTTCACCACACCATCAGAAAACCTGCTCTTTGCTTCATAGGAGCTACATTATCGCTACTTTTGTATTTCTAAAAGTTATAAAACCCAGGTCATAAATTAAGCTCAGATTATATACATATAATAAAAACCATTTAACTATAAAGAACTATCTCAAAAAGTTATCTTAAAATATAATATAGGGGCCGGCTCGATAGCCCAGTGGATAGGGCGCCGGCATACCACACGGGAGGCCCCGGGTTCGATTCCCGGGGACCTCTCCTAGCGGGCAGACCGCCTTGAGAATGGCAAGCCGCCGTGGGCAGGCCGGAGCCGCCATGGGCAGGGCAAGAAGCTGCCACGGACAGGGCAAGAGCCGCCACGAGAAGGGCAGGTCGCCCGCGGATGGAGCGCAGCCAGCCACCCGCGAACTGAAAGCCGGCCGTGAACGGACGCAGAGACCGCCCACAAGTGGGGAAAGCCGCGCCTGCACAGTGACCACTCTCGGCACGTTGCCACAGTGGGGGGAAGGGGAGATAAGTAATAAAATAAATAAATCTTTAAAAAATATATATATATAATATACTCTGCTTTCCAATGAAATAAAAAATGGGAGGCATCCAAAAAAATAGCAACATCTGAATCTTTAAGAACTTCAGATTTGCAAAATAGCTATATTGAAAAATATATTCAAGATATATATTTATGCTACTTTATTGTACACATATCCATTCACCTAACAATTAAGCTACACATTATCTTTAAACCACTAATTTTTAATCCTTTATGTTAAAATTCCTGAGATGAGATTTTAGGGGGAAAAAAGTTTTCCCAGGGCTTTCACAACTCTAAGTATGCCAACCATGATTATCTTCTGGGCAAATGGAGTAAGACAAGATAATTAAACTAGTTGTTCCTAAACTAAATAACCAAAGAATATAAGTGTACTGCAGTATTTCCTAGGCTTTTCTACATAATATGTGGCTTAACCACTCATGTATTCGCAATTCAGTCTTTAACTAATTGAAATTAAATTACCAATCATTCAATACTTGTGCCTTCTTTAAAATCTAATTTCAAAATGAAATCAAAGGGTGTCAGCCAGTTTTCAGACTCTCAGAGATCAGAGGCAGAACCACAGAAATCAGAGGCAGACCTCACTAACCAAATGTATGATCCCTCTTCTATCTTCTTGAAAGTTTCCACTTTCAAGGTAGTGAGGGGGTATGGGGGTGTGGGGGCAGGGTGGAGGTGGAGCGAACTCACCCTCTCACAGGCAGTAGTTTTTTCAGTTGTCAGAAAAGGTCTTCCTCATGCTGTGATCAGACTGCCTAGAAATCTGCAGCCAGTGGCCTTTCCTCTGCAGCTATGTTCTTCTACATTACAGCCTTTGGATAGTTTTCCGGAAGTGAAGAGAACTCTTCTGATGCTACCTTATCAGGCCAAGGTATAATGGGACTTTTCTCTTTCTTATTCTGGAGACTCTTCTATATGTATGGTCTGCAATAGCAACTACCTTTTCAAATAGCTTTAATCATCACCTTTAAAGGCCAGGTTTCACAACTTATTTCAGAATTTAACCATACTTATACCTACTCTTCATGCTAAATTGTAAGTAGGGAGAAAATAAAAGACTTTTTATATGCCTGGATTAAAATAAAATGCAAACTAAATGGTACCTGCAAATAATTTTTTTACTGGGAGGTGTCTGCATTCACAAATGCAATCAACAGGTTAGGAAACGCCCAATTTTCAAACTGAGAAGACGACAGCATTGGAACTTTTAAGTGACTGAGGAGCACCCAAGTGTTTATACTGTAGACTCATATCCTATGCCCTGAAATCTGACTCAGAGGGGACACCCTAAAGTGATCTTTGCTACAATGCAGTGGGATTCCATAAGAGATGCTATGTGAGCCTGGACACAGTAACCACATTTTAAATTTAAGAGCTCTGTATGCTGTATCTTAAAGAAGGGAGGTAGGGGTCAAAGGAAATAAAACAAAGGGGGCGAGGGGACGTCTCCAAACAGACTAGGAATGCTGCTCAGGCTTAATATATAAGAGTACCACTGAGAAGAAAGAGGAAAACAGTTCAGAGAGTCCAAGAAATTGCAACCTCCATCTCTCCGGGAAAAGCTGTCTCTTTAACATTTCCTCAATTCTAAAACACAAATCATTTCAGAAAGAAAATAATCCACCACTTTAAAGGGGTTCACTGTAAGACAAATATGTTTCAGAATCAAAAATTATGAAAAATATGCAACTCAGAATTGAGGAGTTAGGATAGCCTTTGTGCCGGAGAACCACTAAGTGCTACAGACCAGACTGAGGTTTCCCCAGGGCCTGCTAAAGGTGTGCACACTCACAATGGCATTTTACTAAATAAGCCTAGTGTTAACTTTTCCATTCATTTCCCCCCAGGTATTGATCCTAATTTAGAATCCAACTTTCCTAAATTGAAAGCCAGTGAAGTTATCCGAAACTACAAAGTGTTTGTGTCTGTTACACATTCACAACCTCTTCAAAGAAAAGTTTAAAAAAATAAATAACATGAGCTACTCTTAATTTAGGCCAAGGATCTCAACATAACTTCCCATTGTTGACAATGTTCTATCTACTGCTATGGGGGCCTCCTCCTCCTAGAAGAAAGAGCTCACCTTGATTATGTACTTTCCAAGGTTTTTTCCCCCTGCCCTGCCCTCTTGCCAAGTTATCAAGGAAGGTGTTGAATTATTATTTTAATTAAGCTGCACTACTTGGCAGCAGTGAAGTAGACTAAAAAATTATATGCTTCACACCTAAAAATTGTGAATCCTGGTTGCCACAGGGCACACACAAAAAAATACAAATAACATGGTAATGGAAGTACATTTAACCAATATACTTGCAGCCATGTTAAGATGTGTACTTGACAGCTATGCCAAAAACAAAAAGATGAGCATGGCATTTTCACTCCAAAAGTTTTGTGTATTTAGCAAATATGATGCCTACACAGTGACTCTTTAGTGGTCACCCCTTAATGCCCTACAATAAGGTAAAACAGAAGAAATAAATTCCAATAACCACATTTCCCAGGTTCTATAACATCTCCTAAAAAGCACAGGTTAAAGGGAGGGCTTAAACAATTTCCACTTAATTAAAAATGTTCTTTTTAATAATGTACTTTTCATTTCTTTGTTCCTATCCCATTTAAGCAATTTATTCCACTAAGGCAGGAGACTGCTGGGGGTGGGGATACTGAAAAGGCTAAACAATACAATCTTAGCTTCTTAAAATTCAAGGAGAGAAAGCTTGGGGAGCAATGGTAGGGCTGGCCAGACTCTGGAGCTGAGCGAGAGGGGCTGGTGCCCTTTCCCAGTTTACAGCGGGCAAGGCACATAACAGACCTTGCCCTCAATTTCCTGACGCTTCGTGATTGTTCATTTTTTTCAATGGACTCCCGATCATGATCCCAGGCTTAAGTTGAACCAAACTTGGCAATAGTTACTGTTTAAAATTGACCCAAAGCCCGATTCGAACATAAAACGTGCCCACACCTCTAGCGCCGTGGGAAGCTATGCTTCCAAAGTTCAGACACAATACAATAAT
>PVKH010025692.1:0-13152 GCA_004027955.1 Chaetophractus vellerosus | reverse complement strand
GTAAGTAGGGAGAGAGGCAGATTTTAGATGAGAGTGAATGCATGGAAAATGAAAGAGTGAAATGAGTGAAAATTTTGAGGGGCCAGTAAATGTTGTAGGCAAAAGTTGGTTGCAACTGGTGTAGTTTCTGGAGCATCATTCCAGACCTCAGGGTAGCAGCAGAGAAGAGAGATGGTGATTTGATCCAGTTTTGGACTCTTGCTCAGTGAATGCAACAGAAGAGGAAGAACAGCTAGAAAGTTTAGTCTGCTGTTTAAATAGTTGAGTGATAGCCCATAATGTCTAAACAAGAAATTGAAAATAGAAGTGAATTTGATGAACTCCCCGAGAGAAATTGGCTGGCTGAAGAAGAGATGGTAATTCTTCCTTCTGACTGCTGAAATCGTAGGTTCTCCCTTTAAAGCCTTCAACTGATTTGATAAGACTCACTGCAGAAGACAATCTCCTTAACTGACTGTACATGTAATCAGCGTTTTAATACTATTATTTACTTAAAGATAATCTAAACTTTTGGACTTAATGACATATTGAATATAATTTTTAAAATACCCAAAGTGGAGGCCCATTACAATCTAAATTTAGAATCCATCTGTTGCAAAGTATCATTTTCCCACTGATGTAAGAAAACAATATTTTAGAGAATATAGAGATTAAGGCAATGAAACTTCAATCATGATCAACTAATGTTAAAGTATTTCACCTAAATGAGTTTTACTAATTTACTAGAAACTTAAGTTCTAGAATTTGAAAATAGTCAATAGTCCTGAAATGAACACTATTTAAATATTATATCAAATTTTCTTACCAATATTTGAAAAAAGTATAATAAGGATAAAACATAAGACTAGGAAAGATCCAATCCTTTTTTGTCTAATTTCATGCAGTTATTAAAAAGAATGAATTATATATACAATTGATGAGTTGGAGGAATTTTCATGGTGTGTTCTCAATTGACAGGTACCCTAAACAAACACACACACACAGACATATTCAAATATACATTTGCATTTATAAAGAGATTGTAAACATTGTTTAGATGGTGGGAAGGGGTTGGGAAAAGAAAAAGGTCGTGGGGAAAAGAGAAAATAATTGAAAAAGTACATGAAGATCAAGTTCACTAATCTTTACTTCTGCAACTCCTAATCTGCCATTAATACTGCCCAGTGTAGTTTTCATCTGAAACATTATAAATTTTATCTCCAGAAGTTTGATTTGAATTATTTTTTATGCCTGCCATATCTCTACTTAATTTTTAAATATATGTAACAGTTACAGTAAGTGCTTTAATGTCCTTGTCTGCTGATTCAGTTCTGATTCAGTTTAGAGGGATTTTTATTCTCATTATGGATATTAGTTTTTGGTTTCTTCTAATGCCTGATTCTTTTTTAGGAGATATCAGGGAATGAATCTGAGACTAGTACATGGAAAGCAGGCACTCAACCAACTGAACTACACCTGCTCCTTGATCATTTTTGATAAGATGACAGACTGTAAATTTTCTCTATCTGGTCTTGCATATAATTTGTAAACCTATAAATATTTTTGAACCGTACTGTGCAGTGTAGTTAAGTTATTTGAAAGCAGTATAATTCAAGTCTTGATTTAAAAATTTGTTGTAGAAAACCAGAGCAGGTTTTTATTTAGGTCTAATTATTCCTCACTACTGATGAAAAAAAATCTTCTGGGTAGTCTTCTTAATCCCTATGAATTATGAAGTTTTTCAGTCTGGCTACTAGATATATTACACTTATCAGTCCTGTGTGTTCTCTGGATCCTGTACTTCCCATACACCAAGGTAGCTTTTCCCCCAAGCTGGGGTATTTTCTTGACACACATGGTGATCAGCACTTCAACGACTGTAGCTCTCTTCTCTCCTGTAGTTTGACCTGCAAATTCTAACCTCCTTTTTACCCCTGAACTTTTAGTTTCGTCTCCTCACCTCAAAAATTCTGAGGACTCTACCTGTGTTACCTTTCTATGTACTACATCCAGAGTATTTTCTGAAGTGTGTAAACTGGCACAATTTTAGTGATCCCACCTTGTTTTCTGCCCATACCTCAGGGATCTCTATTCTTAGTTCCCTAATATGCAGTGTAAACAACTAAAATTATACAGAATGTTTGCTGGCAATTAAGGAATTACAATAGAAATCAACAGCAATAATATGTTTAGAAATGTCCCAAATATTTAAAGATTGAATAATACATTCCCCAATATCCCATAGGTCAAAGAACAAATCATAAGTCAAAAAGGAATAATGTAACAGAATAATCGTGAAAATACTGCATATCAAAATTTTAGAGGAGAATGTAGCTGTGAAGGATTTAGAAAGAAATATATATATATATATATATATATGTAAATGCTTATGTAGAAAAGATGAAAACTCCAAAATAATTGATCTAAGTTTCAACCTTGAGATGCTAAAAAATTTTCAATTAAACCCAAAGTAAATAGAAGGCCAATAATAAAGATAATTGAAAATAACAATGAAAAAGAAAATAGAAAAACAATAGAAAAAATTAACAAAGCTGAAAATTGTAGGGTTTTTTTAGAATTAACAAAATTGATGTATCTCAGGCAAAAAATGATCAAGGATAAAGGAGAAAGAAACCTAATTATAGCATTAGCAATGAAATATATCAATACACATCAAATAAGAATTAAAAGAAAAAGAGAATTTTATAATCAATTTAATGGCAAAATATTCAACAACTTAGAAGAAATGAACAAATAAGTTGAAAGATACAACATACCAAAACAGACCCAAGAAGAAAGAAACAGTATTAACAGCAAAATATTTACTATAGAAATTGAATTTATTTAAAACAAACAAAAATTCCTCCTACAAAGAAAATTCCATCCAGATCATTTCACTGGTGAATTCTATTAAAGATTTAAGAATGATATAGTACCAATCATAAGCAAATTCATTCATAAAATATAAGAGAAGGAAGCTCTAACCAACATGTTTTTGTAAGAAAAAATACATATGGGCTAATATTTCATATGAACATAGATTCAAAATTTTTCAACAAAATCTTAGCAAGGTGATTTGAGAAATACATAAAAAAGATTATACATCATGACTATGTGAAGTTTATTCTAGAAATATAAGGTTGGTTTAGCATTAAATTAAATCAATAATGTTAATAAAATAAAGGAGAAAACATGCATCTCAATAGAAGCAGACATATTTGATAAAATCAAACCCATTCATCATCAAAAAGACAATTTTTAGAAATGCTCAGTAAACTACTTAATTTGATAAAAGCTATCTACAAGCTTCCTTAATTTGATAAAAAGCCATCTATAAAAATGCTACAGAGGAAGCAGATGTGGCTCAAGCGGTTGAGCTCCTGCCCCGCCCCCCACATGGGAGGGCCTGTGTTCGGTTCCTGCTGCCTCCTGAAAAAAAAACAAAAACAAACAGCAAGCAACACAAACAGAAAAAAAAAGACCAACTCAGGGAAGCCAATGTGGCTCAGTGGTTGAGCACCAGCTTCCAACATACAAGGTCCGGGGTCTGGTCCCCAGTCCCCAGTACCCCAAAAATAATAATAATAATAATAATAATAATAATAATAATAATAATAATAATAATAATCCTACAGCTAAATCATATTTACAGGTCAAGAATTAAACATTTCCACTCCACCCATCCCTAGAAGTCAAGGACAAATCAAAGATTTTCGCTATCATCACTTCTATTCACTATTTTACTGGAAGTCCTAACAAATGCAATAATGCAAGTAAATGAAATAAGTGGCATTAAGATTTGGCAGGATGAAAGAAAATTATCTTCATTCACAAAGAACAGACTTTCAACACAGAAAATTTTGAGGAAGCTATGAAACTGCTAGAAGTAATAAGTAAATGTTTCAAGGTTAAAAAATAAAAACCAATGGTATAAAATCAATGGCTACTTGAGCTTAACATTAAAAAAACAATTCCATTTTTAACAGTACCAGAAAACAAAATACTTGGTGGTGGTGCAGTGATGTGAGTGGGATCAGTGATGCTGGAGGGTGAGTGTTTGGGGGCTGGGAGGCGGGTGAGGCTATCTATAGAGCTGAGGGGAGGCCTGGAGGAAGGAACAGGTGAATTCTGAGGAGGTTGGGCACTGTGGTTGAGAATGCAATTGTGGGAGTGTTCTTTTAGCAACTATGGCAGGGGAAGGTCACTATTGCAGGGTGTAGGTGGTGGGGGATATGTAGGGAAGGCTGCACCTGGGGCATATCTCTAAAGAATTTGAATGAGTTCATGTGGTCATAGGGTGTTATCTCAGTGGGTGAAGACCTACACAATAGCCAACACAATATCAAACGCCCATCCTGGGGAGGCTTGCTACATTCTCAAATAGAGTGGCAAGACTCTCTAGAGTACATAGGCAGGGCCTAGTTAAAGCAAACAGACCCATAAGCCAAGAACTCAATATTAAAGAGTGTACTTATGAACCTTATTCTTATAAAATTGAAACTTAGCCTAATATCTATCCTAAGAATTACCTCCTGAAAACCTCCTTGTTATTCAAATGTGAATAACATTTGACTCCCTCTAAGCCAAACTCTAAGCCAATAAATTCCCTACCTCCCCCCCCCACCCCACTCCACCCCTGGCATGGGCCATGACTCCTGGGGATGGGTCTCCCTAGAACCAAGGGGTTAATACCAAGGGCCAACAAGTGATGCATTTGGAAAAAGACTTTGACCAAAAGGGGGAAACATTCAATACAAAAGAGTTTTTAAGGCTAAGAGATTTCAAAGTGAGTAAGAGGTCATTCCAGATGTCACTCTTATGAATGCCTCAGGTGGATGTCACTAACTGTCACAGTAAACAAAGCCTCAAATAGGGGTGCTCCTGAGGGCTCTAGAGTTATCTAGACACTACCGGCAAGGCACATAACCCCATGAAATCATCACCATGTCAGTGGGCCCTACCTTGGAATATATGATAACCTATTTCCCCAATGTAACAGACTTAGACTCATTTATAATTTTCCTAAATATGTTTCCTCTACCTCTTTTATTTGAACATATCATTAGCACTGTACCTGTTAAATATATGTCCCAGAGACTTAAAACTTCTGGTTGTTCATATGCCAGTTGAGCTCTGAATCTCAGCAGAGTTGAAGCCAAAACTACTCTCCAGTTCATCGGACTTGCCCAAGACAATTAACAAAGTAATGATGATGGACAGCCCCCAAAAAGCAAAGAGTATCTACAACTACAAACAAAACAGTCCTACCATCTGACTGATAAGCTCTAAGCCCCCTATACAATCTGAAGCAGAGCAGGCATCACCATTCCAAAATCCTCAAGATTGAGAAATTAACAAACATAAGGAGGGGAAAGCAACTATTGACCAAAGTAGGCTTGTTATTGTAGTAATGGAATATAGTGGTTATGAAGATTGATATGAAGATATCAGAGGTTCAGAGGGGAGGAGGAGGGAAGAATAGGTGTAAGATAGGGCATTTTTAGGGCATTGGAATTGCCCTGCATGATATTACAATGACAGACACAGTCATTACACATTTTATCAAAAAACAATAAAACTGTACAGTGCAGTGTAAACCATAATGTAAACTATAGACCTGGATAGTAGCAATGCTTCAATATTTGTTCATCAGTTATAACAAATGTACCACACTAATATAAGATGTTATTAATAGGAGAAAATGTGGAAGGGGAAGGTTTGGGAATGTAGGAATCCGCTACATATTCCATGTAACTTTTCTGTAATCTGAAACTTCTTTAAAAATAAATTTATTATATATATATATAAAACAAAATAATAAATTTAACAAAAGACATATGAAACAGCTACACTGAGAACTATATTAAGAGAAATTAAATAAGACAAATGAAGACATATACCATATTCGTGTATTAGATAGCTTGATTTTGCTAAGATGTCTATTCTCCCCTAAATAGAACAATAGAGTCAATGTAATCCCAATCATAATATCAGCATATTTTCTATAGAAATTGAATTTATTCTAAACTTTATATGGAAATACACAGACCTAATAATAGCCTAAACGATTTTGCAAAAGAAGAATAAATTTGGCAGATATAGCTACCAGGTTTTAAGGTGTACAGAATTGAAGTCAGCATGGTATTGGCATAAATAGACAAGTAGAGCAAATAGAAATAAGACTTCAGAAATAGTTCTAAATTTGTAGAGTCAACTGATTTGTAAAAAAGTTTCCAAGGTCATTCAATGTGGGAAAATAAGGTCTTTAAAATGATTGGTGACAGAAGAATTGAATAAAAATGTGAAAAGTAAATAAACTTAAACTCGAGCATTAATTTGATGAATCACAGATATAAATGTGAAAGAAAAAATGTGAAAAAAAAACATCAGGGAGAAAATAAACCTTATCTTACCCTCTTTGTGGTAGGGAAAGATTTCTTAGGGAGGACTCATAAAGCCCTAACCTTAAAAAGGGAAAATAATAAATGAAAGTCGATCAAAATTAAAAATTCCTACCACAGTCTGGGGAAAGTAATTTGCCATATATGTGTCTAGGAGAATAGATCCAGATTATTCAATATGAATCTAGAATGTTAACGACCTACAACAGTTCAAAAAAAAACCAAACAAACAGAAACCACACTCATACCCAACAAAAAAGGGCAACAAACATGAACAGTCACTTCTCTAAAGAAGACATATGAATTCTGTGTAAAGCATATGAAGGATTGCCAACATCATTAGTCATCAAAGAAATGCAAGTCAAAAGCACAATGAGATTTCCACTGCAATAGACAATGGTTAAAACACTGTCAACACCAAATTTTGTCAAGATTGTGGAGCAACTGGATATTCCAAGGTATAAAAAAAATCAATTGCTAGAATGAAATACTTTATTCTGGAGAGTTATGAGAGTTTTCAGATGATTTTTAAATAAAAAGGGTGATTGTCGGTGTCATAAGCATACACATATAAGGAGATGCTTAAGATTTTCCACCTTGGTTCAGGACCTTTCACTCAGCATGACTCATCCTCACCGGTGCAGCCATTATTTTGTCTCCCTCTCCTCTCACCTGTTCCTGGTTTGATCCAGTCCCTGCCCAGATGCTCACATTTAGCTCCATTTCCCTTTGAACATTCTGCTTCATTTGGACTTAATTGCCTTTAATTCTTGCCTGATGAAGATTGAACCACTGACTTTCCATGCATTAATACCTGCTCTTGGAATTCCATTCTCCTCACCAATCCTTCCACCCACCCAATCTCTGGCAGTGGAAAGAAGAATTGGGGAGGAGGAGGGTAGGTAGGAAAAAACCTGATGATAGTGACCCAGGCCTTGGGTATAACAGAACCCAGGCCTTGGGTATAACAGAACCCACACCAAAGAAATGGTGTTAATTTGCTTAAAGCCATGAGGTTTCCATGAGGATGACATAATTCTGAGGCAGTCATGCAGCTATCTTTTAAAATGTGCTGGTTGACCAGAAGCGTGTTCAATAAGAACCAGTTCAATACAAATGATTAGCACTAGCAGCAAACTGCTCAATGTATATGCTCAACTGTTTTGTCTAAAAATAGCAACGCATCAAAATATTGATAGTTCCAAAATTTTATTTGTATTTCCTAATTAAATCCCCACCCTCAATTAAAGCTACTGGGGACCTGGTCTTTAAGCAAGAATTGGTCTAATACTCATGACTATAATCATCTGTTTCACATTATCTTGGAATATTATTGACAATAATAAATAATTCTCACAAAGGGTATCATGGGTAAGTAATGTGTACATCTAATTATACATTCTTAAGCTAAACACCAGAAAGTAAAAAGAAAATCCTTATCATGGAGAAAACCAGATTTGTATAACTCTTCTGGAGCATTTGAGGTCATAAACTATTAAGTATACCACATGCGTCCATCTGTGGGGCTTTTTGTACCTTTGACAAAAACTATTGAGGCAATGGTTTAAATGGGGTTGTCTTTGTGGCAAGTAGACAGTTTTCATTTCCAGTAAATTACTTTGTCTGGAACAAAAAGGCAGAAGCAACCTTTCAGCATCAAAATTTCCTTACCTACTTCAGTGAATATAAAATTACATAACCCCTATTACCCTAGATCCTGCTATTAGATTCCTTAACGTGGTCAAATTTTATAGGCTCCAGATATTATTGTTGGTCCATTTTGACTAATGGTATTTTGCTCCAACATAATATACACAATGTACTCAGCAGTCCTGATCCTCAGTATGTTCCTTGAATCCTCTTGTTTCTCCCTCCTCAACTGCATTCTCTAAAAAGACTCTGACTTGCTAATCTCAGAGAACAAGATTGATTGCACCGGATGTACCCTCCACAGGTTTAAATGCTCCTTAGAGGCAGATCATAGTTTATTCTATCCAAATGAATACACTAATCATTTATAAATATTTTTACATTCAAAATGGTAAGCATCAGTTTGATATCTATTATTTCTATTATCAATTGGGTAGGGAAAAGAGATTACACTCATCATTTTTTTCAAATTGCATACATTCAAAGAACTTTTCCTTCCCATTCCAGAGTGTATTCCTCTTCTCTCCTCCCTGCACCCTATCCACAGCCCAGTGTTACTTACTTCTATAAGGACATTTCTAATATAGATAATGACTAATAAAAAATTTAGGTGGTTGGATATTCTGTTCACAAGGTGATGTATGCTATTGGGTGGCAGTGTACATGAGGGAAATTGTAGTGTAAAAAAATATGTGTGTGTACACACACACTTACACACAGATATGTACTTTCTTAAGGTGTTTTTTTTTTAACAATTTACATCAATTTCCTATAGAAGGGCAAAAAAAATAAGTAAAACATAATTATTCACTTTTTATTTCTTCCCTTTGTTTCTCATGGAAATAATACAGGACTTCTTAATTTTATTGTCACAACACACTCCTGTGTCATGATCAGCTATGTGGTGATCTGCAAGCTATTTGTTTGTGTTGAAACTTGTCAATGATTGGTTTATAAAGGACAGTAGATTCAGGGTTACTCATTTGCACTCACGTTCATTCAATTACACATTCTCAAATTAGCCAGAAAAAGTTAGAGTTAGAGAATACATGATGTGATTTTCCATAACCTGAATTCTATATTTCCTATAACCTTTTCCATACCCATGAGAACATGGGAAGCCTGTGGACATCTGCCCACTGAACCAAGGCAGAAAAAGGTCAATAGTCTAACAGAAATGTGTCTTTTATAAATTCTCAAAAATGGATCTTTAGTAACCCTAATAACATCCTTACGATTGTTTAATGTCATGAGATAAAATCATGAAAACGTTCGCATTCTCTGATATCTAGGTGTTGTTTGTTCAAAGTCTCTTTTATTTAGAAAAAATAAATTCCATCTTTTGCTGCCATATTTATTAATATTTAATCTCTCTCTTATCAACCTGAAAAATTTAAAGACTATTTTCTCCCTGAGACATTATCATTTTTTTTTTTTTTTTTTTTGCTAATCCTAGGAAGCTAATTCTGCTCCTGTGGTTTTTAGGCCATTGTTCAAATCTAGGTTCTATGAATTTCATCCTTTCCCTTTATGCCATTCAACCCATCAAAGGAAAAATGGTCTTTACTTGTATTTTGCTCATCAGTCCACCTCCACTACTGGGAAAACTTCAAAGAGCACCTTTAACATATTGACCTTGTTAGAAAAAGAAAAATAAATGGATATTGTCATCCTGCATCACTGAAACTCTGAAGAACTCAAAGATGCATGAGAAGGATAGAATCTAGAAATTATATGATTTTGGCAATTTCAAGATTGCCAGACTGATAAGACGTAAGCACTATATTCTCCCTACATGCTCCTGCCTATGTATTAGGGATTGGAGGTGTAAAAATTAAGTTTTCCAAAATTCCTGCCCTAAGGCTTGAGTTACATTCCACAAATGAGAAACACTCAAATGCATTTTGAAAAGCAGAAGAGAAGCAGAAGGTATTAATGAATCTATTGCAGAGATGAAGAGCAGTGTGGGCTTCAGCAGAAGGCAGCAATAGGTTTTAATGAATCATTCTGGACATTTTCGTTTCCATCACTCACTTTGCTACTGCAGGTGGTGGCTAGTGGAGAATTCTGAAATTTCACTTCTCCAATCTCTCAGTGGTTCCGTAAGATTTTAATTCCTTGTTATTGAATTGCTTTGCACTTGAAATAGAATGATTTCTCTTTCCCTAAATGAAACATGACTGCTACAATTCACTGGCTCCTCCATGCTTCCCTGGTGACAAAGTAGTAGATAACTTTGCATGAGCAGCAAATGGAGTCTATGTATAGAGCCAGTTCAAATTATTTAAGTGTGTACCCTTAAAAACCTTCGAAAACAAAAAAGGTCCATCTGATTCTGAACAAATATTTATCTTTATTGGTCTCCTGCATAGCTAAAACCTTACTTCCTAAAGGTGGTATGATATAATTTTCAAAGCTTATGATTTACAACCTTAAAAAGCTCTCTTCAAATGCTGGCTCTAAGATTAACTTTGTCAACTCAGCTTTCCTTGATGGATAACTTGGTGCCACAAACTGCAAGTACCTGTGATGCAAGTATACTTCTCCTCATGACGCTTAAAATCTAACAGCAAAGATTGAAAGAAGAGAGACTTTCTAAGGAACAAACCCTGTAAGCACAGGCAAGTGTTAAACAGCTTTCCATGTCATAAGAAACATCTTGAATTAGCTGAAGAATGGTGCGGGGACATTGAAGAATCTCAAGCAGAAGAGTAATATAGTAAATTTTGAGTTTTTGAAAAGACACACTTGTTAAAGGATGAAAGTTAGGTTAGACGAGAAGAATAAAACATGTAGAGAGACCAGTTAGGAAGCCACAGTGATCCAGAGGAGTGATACAATAGTAGGAACCATGGGGATAGAAAAAAGTGAATTTGTTCAAGAAATATCTAGGAATTAGAGCTAATAATATGTTGGAATTAATTGGATATGTGAAATAAGGAGAAAGACTCAAGAGTAACTCCAGGGTTTAAGTCTTTGGGGAGCTGGGTAGATAGTGTCATGATTGGGTCAGGAAACACAAGAGGACAAAGTGGAGCTGGAGTGGGGTATGGATCAAAATGGCAGGTATTGTTTTACACAGGTTGGACCTGATCTTTGGGTGTGACGACCATGTGGACATGTCAAGTTGGTTGATGGAGACAGAGGTATGAAGTTCAGAAGAAAAGTCTGGTCTGAACACAACAAATCAGATGTCATCAGGATATGGATTATAATCTTAACCACAGGAATAAGTCAGTTGATTCAGATTCATATGCAGAATGGAAAGAAAAGAGAGCTAGCCTAAGAGTCAAGGAGGCACCTTTATTTCCTTTTTTCAAGTTGTTTAAATGTCTTCTTGTCTTCCTTTCTCATCTCTTCTTCTTGGACAGGAAATTTGATATAAAATATCACACAATTTAACTAATTTACCAAATTCATTTTATTTCAACAGATAAAATCACTACATAGAAAGATATTTTATTAATGAATTGATGGAATTAATTGGATCAAACACCTTAACTGGATCATAAATTCGATTCTAAAATTTACTGCAATAACAGATGTTAGAGTATCATGCACATTTCCTACAGCATAGGAATTTTAAAACATTTTAGCCATAATTATCCATTAGCATCTTAAGCAAAGTCAATGTTATTTAAAAGAAAAAAGCTTTGTCTTGGACAGTTATTTTGATTGCAATAGAAAAACTAATTCTTCAATGTTATGATATAGCACATATATACATTATTTTTTGTTTATACCCTAATCTGTCTTCCGCTTAATCTAACCTATATTCTTTTATTTTTTTTCAGTATTCTAAAAATCACAGTCCACATAAAAGCTGGCCTTTTTTATTTCAAGCAGGGAAGGAATTTAGGAAAAGCCATAATATTAATTCTAAATCCATAAAATGAAACTCTCCAGCTCATGAAATTAATGATTATAACCAAATGTAATACTCATGTTGAATTTATTTAACATTTAAGGAATCTATTCACCAATCCATCATACTTACAAAAATATAATTGCACTGAAACTTCTTTAACAGTATTCAAAGAAGTACAGCTATTTTACCATCTCGATTATTTTTCATTAGCATAATGATTTAAGAATCTTTGGTTGGGTATTATTAAAATTAAAATTATATTCATAAAATCATTAAATGAAAAAATACTATAATAGATATGTTCCAATATTTATAGGAGCAATTCATTATGTATATACCCATAAACTATCCAAAAACTGTTGCTAGTTATTTCAAGAAAAGGATAAATAACGTGTTGAAATGGGTCCAAACAGAACATTTGCAAGGTGGAACAAGTCTAATGTTTCTAATAATTCTTACCATATGGGTTCCATTTTGATGAAATTATGTTGTTTTATCTGTCACAAATGGGTCCATGGAAGATGAATTTCAAAGAAAATAACATTGGACTCTTCTGTTAACACATTAGAGCTATGTACTGCGCAAAAATAACTTACAAACAACCATGAAATGTTACAAAAGGCTACAAATGTATTTTCTAATACGATTTAACTTTTTGTGAGAACAAACTCAGTTCCAAACAAGAAATAATAACAAAAATCAATCGTGTTCGAAAGGTTAAACCGTTAGCAGCTATTTAAATCATTAATTTATATGGTTCTTCATTATCTAAATATTGTCTATTGAAAGTAGGTACAATTTGAAATTAGAAATTAATTGGTGATTTACATTTCTATAACTTAAATTCAGCCTTGAATTCTGAGTTAAAGAAATTTCTCACTAAACATGCATGTGCTTTTAAGAACAATTGACTCTTCAAGTATTAGTATTTCCCTCATCATTTGCCAAAACACTGATTACACAACAAGTTTTGGTTTATTTCCTTGAAATCGTTCAAATTGTTGTCAACATTTACCTGCAGCATTCCCTGATGGATTTGATTTATAGGAAGAAAAAGACCAAATGTAATAAAGGAGGGTATGTGTCTCCCTAGAGAAATTTGCGTTTGGTAGTCTTTTCATCAGAAGAGGGGGGAGCAGTGAACTACACAGCATGCCAATCATGACCTTAATGTGATTTGAAAGTCAGCAGGTCAACCTATTTTCACTGCCTTTTAGCAATGTTGATAAAGCAAGTTCCTCATTCAGGTTTCCT
>PVKH010025691.1:0-13367 GCA_004027955.1 Chaetophractus vellerosus | reverse complement strand
TGTTTTTCTATTTATTTCTCCCTTTCGCCTCAATTTTGAAATTTATTTGCATAAAGGTATTTTGATATAATAGTATTACCTCTTTCTTATCTATAGATTCAGTACATTATTTCCTCTTTTTCATTCCTGATATTGATAATATACATCTTGGTAAAGATTGTTAGTGTAATGAGCCTTCTTAAAGAACCAACTTTTAATGTTGCTGATTCTCTCTATTTTAAGTCTGTTTTCTAATTAACTACCAATATGATCTTTATTATTTTCTTGCTTTTACCTTGTTTGGGTATATCACTATTCTTTTTCTAAATTTAATTGATCCATAATCCATAATGTTTTTTAGTCTTTATCTTTTTCAAACAAAATTATAAATTTCTCTTTAAATACCTCTCTAATTATATCTTACAAGTTTTGAAATATCATATTCTCATTCAGTGGAAAATATTTTCTAATTTTCATTTAGAAAACTTCATTGACTCTGGATATTTAAAACACTCTTTGTGTTACTTAATATGCAACCATTTGGGGATTTTTCATTGTTTTGTTTGGTTTATGTTATTAGTTTCTGTCTTTCACATCTTTCAGAGAATATACGTTTTATTATTTCAAGCCTTTGAAATATTTTGATACATGTTTATAGCCCAGAGATGGTCAATTTCTGTAAATACTTCATATACATTTGAAAAATGTGTATCCTGCAATTGTAAAGTGTTCAATGTATTTAAATTAGATAAATATTGCAAATCATATTGTTGTTAAGAAATTCTACATATTTTTAACCTGTTTTTTTCACCTGTCCCTGAAACTGGCCTGTTCAAATCCTCCAACATCATTAAGGAGCTCTCTATTTACTCTTTTATTTCTGCCAATTTTTGCTTCATATATTTTCAGTCCATATTAATATATTTAGATTGTTATATCTTCCAGGTGAATCAAAAATTTTATTGTTTTTAAAGGCTCCTCTCTCCCTAATAATGTTTCTTGGTTTAAAATATACCTTATCTCATTTTAGTTTAACACAGCAATTTTCTTTTGTTTAGTGTTTGCATTGTATATTTTTATTACATCTTTTAAATTTAAATCTATTATTCAAGGCATATGTCATGATAGACATGTATTTTGGTTTTTTGTCCCTAACAATAATTATTTTAAACTGGAATATTTAGCCTATTTCCAATGAATGTAATTATGAATATATTAGCTTAAATCTGCTACATTATTTGATATATACATGTTCCATAGCAACTACCCTAAAGATTGACATAGATTCTTGATTTTTAAAAATTCTAAAATATATTAATATTTTATGACATCTTCAAAAACTCAAGGATTTTACACTATTTAACTATTTACCCTCCATTCCACCTCCATTTTGTTCTATGTTTTTTCATGAATTTTAATTCTACAGAGATCATAAACTTTGTAAAAATTATTACTATTGTTTTTACCTAAACAATATTTACTTAGATGTACCCACAATTTCACCCTTTCTATCACTCTTTTCCTGAACTTCCATACTTCTGTTTGGAATCATATTTCTTCTCTTTGAAGAACTTCTTTTATTATTTAATTCTGTGCTGGTCTAAGGAGAAGTATCTCCAAGTGTGTGTGTGTGAAAGAGAGACAGACAGTAACAGAGGCGGGAAAAGAGGAAAGTGAAGAACTTCTTTATTTTGCCTTCATCTTTAGAGCATGATTTCTCTGAGTATTGAATTCTTGAATAAAAATTACTTTCTTTCAGCATGTTAAAATGTTATTCTATTTTCTTTTAGCTCCAAAAATTCTTTAGAAAAATCAGCTGCCATTCTTATGGTTGCTTCTTTGAAGTTTTCATGTCTTTTTCATCCTTTGTTTGCTTTCATGATTTTCTTTTCAATTTAGTTTTCAGGAGTTTTACTACAATATTCCTGGGCGTGTTCTTCATTGAATCTACTCTGCTTGGGGTTAATGGAGTTTGCTTTTCTTTAATTTACACTTTACTATCTTACATCACTGTTAGAAAATGTTTGACCCTTACATCTTCAATATTGCTTCTTCCCCTTTTCCTATGTCCTTACCTTCTGAAAGGCTAATTGCACATATGTTAAATATTTTTACCAAGTCCCATACAAGTCCCATGTATGCTGTGTTTTCTCCTACTTCTTTCTATATATATTCTCCTGATCTTTAATCTAGATTACATATCCTTTCGACAACTGTGTAACCTCTGAAAAGCACATATTGCATTCTTATTTTTTAGTTGTAGTGTGAACATTTGATTCTTTTTTGATATAGATTTAAATTCTTTGGTGAAATCTAAATGTTTCCCACGGCTAAAGGATATAAATCTGTGTTTTTTCACAGTCTACTTTCAAATAATATTATTCTGCTACATGCATAGAGTAAGGACCTTACAACATTAAATTTCATCTTCCCATCCTGATCTTTGTACCTTGTTGTTTTTACATTTCACTCATATCAATATTTTAGACTCAATAATTTGTTATTTTTATTGAAATTATCATATTTTAAGGTATTAAAAACTAGTATTTAAAAGTATTTTATATTTAAAAGTATTTTATATTTACCTAAGCACTGTAGCTGCTTATATAAATTCATTTTTCCATCAGGCTCCATTTTTTTTCATCCTGAGAAATTTCTTTTAATGCAGATCTGCTATTACAAATTCTGCCAGTTATTGGTTGTCTGGAAAAAACTTTTTACTATATCTATGCATAATTATAGGTGGGTAGTTTTTTTTCCTTCAGTCCACCTCCAGTATCTTTCTATGGTATTATAATAAGCAATATGATTATGATTTGGCTGAGGGTCGTTTTCTCAATGTTGTCTTGCTTGGGATTTGTTGAAGTTCAGTGACCTGTGAGTTTATTGATTTCAACAAGTTAGAAAATGTTTAGTCGTTATTCCTATAAGTATTTTTTCTCTCCTCTTTTCCCTCAAGCTTTCCTCTGAAACTCTTACTGGGATTCTTGTGAATTGTTAAGCTTAGAGTTCTCTGGTCATTTTTTTCTTTTTGGTCTTGTCTTATAGTTTCACCATATACATGTGTAACTTATTATTCAGCAACAAGCTCAGAGACAGTCTTTTTCCTCTACATAAGTCCCTTTTCCCTGGTTATCTGGCCTCAAAATCCCAGCAACGTCTCCTCCTTTGTCTCCAGTATCTGTTTCCTCAGTAAGACTGCCCTGCTTTGCCTGGGATTCCCCTCCCTACCTCAGGGTCCAGAGAGTACCCCCAGGCACATTCAGGGTGATCACCGGAAGCATCTTTTTTCCTCCCTTCTCTGAAGGATCTATGTCTTCTGCTAACTTTTGTCTAATATATCTGAAAACAGATATCCATATATTAAATCCTGTTTTCTAGTTTTTAACCATGTCCCCAGTTATGACATCATGATGGAAGTTTTGCTTGGTTATTTTTCAATGAATGATATAAATTGCATATGAAAATTATGGATTCCCTTGATGTGATCTTTCTCAGAAAAAAATATTTTTAACTTCTGGTAGACAAGACAGGCATATAACCATAATCCAAACAGAAACTAAACATATTTACCAATGAGTTTAATGCTTCTGGGGCTTCCAAATCTCTAATATTTCTTTACTTTTATAATTTCAATTTTCAGGGGTCCAAAATAAATTCATGGCCTGCTTTCCTTAGAACCTCCACTGCTGGGATCTAAACTCCTATTTTTCTTTCCCCAGAACCATGAGACCACAATAATTCTGCTTAACTATTCATAATTTTAGCAACAATTTTTTGCTTGTCTTTCTACCTGCCAACCTGTTATGCCTAGAAAATGGAAAATGCCATAAGAGAAATAGTAAGTTTTGTAGGCTACACTTACTTCTTTGTGTTAATATTTTCTCCAGAATATTAATCCTAAAAATCCACTTGCATTGGTAGATCTTTTTCATTTTTGTCTCTCTAGTGTAGTGAGACTTTTATGCTTCTTAGCAGCCACTGTCTGGTTGCTTACCTTACCACACATGTCACCTTTGAATTGAAAATTGTCCCTGGAAGAAAAGCAGTATAAAAAGGATGTGATCACCTGAGCCCTCCAATGTCTTCAAACAATTTTTTTTTATATTTTAGCCTTCTTTTATCCTTGTTTTCAGTGGAAGTCTCAGAAATCAACTCATTTGAAATTTTCACATTTAAAAGGTAGGTGAGGTGTAAAGCTGAAGATATTTTGGCATACTACTATTGACCAAAATTGAAGGATGATACAAGATTTAGACATATGTAACCTGATATTTGATTTATTGTAGGAATCCTATAAGTATGGGTAATTGTATTGACTAATTACTATTTAATTCCACTAAGAGATAGGGTTGTCATGTATGTGCTATTGAATTTACGAATGGCCATCCAACATATTAATGATTAAAGTATATTGAGAATAAAAATATCTCTATTAATTTAATTAAATTATATAGAAACCTATAAATGTATGAAGTTACCTCAATTATTTTGTGAAATGAAGTAAATCATAATAAAGGAAGAAAGAAGGGCAGGGGGAGTAAAAGTGAAAAAAAAAGGAAGAAAGTTAAGAAGTAAGGAGCAATAAAGGAGGGGAAGAAAGGAATATCTCTGTGTGTGTTTCTCCTTAAATTTTTCTAAAGTCCATTATTTTCTTCTGTTATTTATATTTTTTTTATTTTCTACATGTATATACATTTCTTTGGTGCTGATATGCAACAGTTGAACTCTTTCTCTCATTTATCAAAAGTCCCTTTGGTCTCAATTGATTTTTTGTTTGTTTTAAAAACTTTTTAAAGAATAACATTTTACTACACCGTTTTAATTCTATGAAATAGCCGATTTTATACTTTTATCAGTATTGAATTCAGTCTCACCCTTTAGACTCTTAGCCCTGCTGAAAACAATAATCTCTTCTACCTTTTCCCTCTGTATTTCTAAATTCCTAGACAGAGTAGGAACTCAGTAAATTTCTGTTAATAAAAAAAGAAAAATTAATAACAATGATTTCCACAGTTTTATGAAACACCCAATTGTAATGCAAAAAGACATATCTAAGACCAATATTGTCAGAGTGAACTAGTAAAGAAGAAGGGGGAAATTATAAAGATTAAAAAGGCAAACAGTATGTCCTCAGAATTAGAAAATAAGAGGTATAGATTCCTGCTCTAGAGGAAAGCTTTAATCTGTCCAATATAGCTTTTAAATTTCTAGTTCATTTTAAATTAGAAAAAGAAACAGGTAAAAACTGCTTATTAAAAAAAAACTTGTTCTTTGCTCCTGAGGATAATCTTAAAAGAGAAATTCCATATCACTATGGCTTGTCTTCACAAGAACTAACGATGGCAAGAGAAGAAGCTACCACTTAGGTACCACCCTTCATAGCTTCCTCCTTGAGCATAGGTGGAAAATATATGTTCTATAATTTTTTATAAATTGGTCTTCTTCTTTCATTCACTCATGCATTCCATTCTTCCTTCATTCAGTTTCTATGTTCTATATCCTAGAAAAGGATATTCTATTTTCTTATGGTCTGAGATTCCTTCACAAAAAAATATTCTACTTATAAGATGTTATACTTATTTAAGGCTGAATTTATGTTTAAAGCTATTATACAAAAACTTACACTCCTTTTAAGATTATGCAAATTCATATAAGGAATGAATTAATTTTAAAAAAGGAACTGTGGTAGGATTGCAAATCATCATTACTCAACAATAACCTGCTATAACTTTAATAAATACATTTTGTGATTTTCCTTTATAAAGTTATATTTTATTGTTTGAAATTCCCAGGTGTACTAAGTGAACATGTAAGATTTTTTTTAAACTCTCTTTTTACTCTCTCATAAACTTCTGAGAAATTCTCTTGCCCAAAGGCAAACTTTTAGATTTTTCCAAAATTGGGTTTTTGCTCATAAGAAAAATTTGAAAAGAAATGTCATATTAGAACAAAAGATGAAAAGAAAGAAAAACAGAAACAGGTGAACAGATATTCAGACAATACAAAATTTTGCATTATAACTGCAATAGTTTAATAGCTAATTCTCTAACTTTTACTAACTTGCCAAATGGCAAAAACATATACTCAGTAAGTAACCAAATTGTATATGTTTCTTTACAATGTTTTATTGTTGCTGTTGTCTGCCCATTTTTTCTTTTATTGTTTTGCATTTTTGTTTTCCATTCTCTTTGTGTGAGCACTACTCAAATTCAAGTCTTGCAGATGTATTTTCTTAATATTTTAGAAATATTAAGTAACTGTAGAATTCATCTAATCTAAATGCCTTAATTTACATATGAGGAGATAGTCGCTTTTCCAAAAGCAGTACAAAAAGCTCCTTAACTGGACTCCTACCACATTTAGAATTTTTCTTCCCTTCGACCAGGCATATTGCTTCGAGTTAAATCAGGTCACTCCACATCTCAAAAGTTCTTTTTGCCAGTTAGACTCCTGCAGAGAGTCCAAGTCTCCTTGACACACTCTACAATCTGTCCCCAAATTCACTTTTAATAGTTATGTTCCTTTTATAAGCTCTATACTTCAATCTAACTTGTATTTTATCTTTCTGTACCTTTGTATTACATCATTTTTCCATCTCAAATATCCTCTTCTCTCTGCCAAATATTGCATATCACTTCAATCCTAAAATTACTTATATATAAAAATTTTACCAAAATCCCTGTGTGAATGGTACCTTTACTCTCATATTATAAATGAGTTAATTCACACAAATGAATTCATTAACTTCACAGAAGTTAAGTCAATTGCCCACAGTTACAGAGCTAGTCAGTAAAAAAAATGTTTAATTGAGAATTGGGTACATTTGTTTTGACTCCCCCAATGTCCTTGCTGAAGTAATTCAAGCTACAGGAAAATACTGCTTAAACCCATTAAGGCAAGTCCCTTCCATCTGTTCCCAGTCCTAAATTATGATCCTCCTAATTCAAACATTTTAAAGAATCACACACACACACACACACACATGCACACGCACGTGCAAACACTGTATGAGATATCTACAGACAAAAAAACAGAGCACAGTTTCTTAAATTACACACAGTGACTAGGCATCGTCCCCTATCTCTCCACTCCTCCTCTCCAAAAGCCTTTCTGTCACAGCAAGGAGGTAAGGAGTGGATTCCCATGAATTGTTCTGTGCCTGTTCTTCCAGATGTTAGCCTCTCTATAGCTTCAGGAGAGACGCTATTAAATCCCGTTCTGGAGGAGGAGAGGAAAAATAGGAATTCTTATATCGAAATAGTAAAGAGGAATTATAGAAAAAATATTGTGAGCACAGAGGTTAAAGGCTTGTTGCCATCACCTCTCTTTTACCTGTGGTTTTTTATTTGATGACAATGGTTTAATAAATGCTTCTTTAATCCATCAAGGCAAATGAGACAAGAAATTGTATCAGGTACCTTGCAATCTTTTGTGTAAGTTAGGCATTTTATAAAAATCACATCACTCATTCCAAATGTACATTCCAATATAATGAGGAATGTTTATAGTGTCTCTACGATCCGTCTAGAATTTCAGCAACAACATCACAAAAGAAAATGGAAACATACATTGTTTTAAAAAGGAGATGCCTACTTTCCACAAGCAAATGCTTCCCTATGTGATTTTCTTATAAATCCATCTGGTAAAGTAGAAATTTTCAGACTGTTGGTATAGCTCCGCTATGTGACCTAAAGCAGATTATTAATGATTCTATGCCTCAATCCCTTAATATGTAAAATACTTCACTATCTGCTAGGTATACATATTGTATTAGTCAGCCAAAAGGTGCCTTTGAAAAATATACCAACAATTAGTTGGTTTTTATAAAAGGTATTTACTTGGGGTAGAAGCTTACAGTTACCAGGCCACAAAGCATAAAGTTCTTCCCTCACCAAAGTCCACATGTTGGAGCAAGACAGCTGCCGACGTCTCCAGTGTTCAGGCTTCCGGGTTCCTCTGTTCCCGGGGCTGCGTTTCTCTCAGGGCTTAGCGCTTCTTCCACAAGGTCAGCTGTAGACTATCAGGTGAACCGCCCTCTCCAACATCAGGACTGCATCTCAAAAATCTGCTTCTCAAATCTTCTGCCTGGCCTTTTACATTTGAGACCACACCCACCGAGGGGTGGGGCTCAATGCCCTACTTACGCAGCCCAGTCAACGCCCTAATCATAACCCAATCTTGCCCAGATGAGCAGATCAGTTTACAAGCATGATTCAATTTATATTTTTAGAATTCATAATTAGATAAAACTTTCAAACCATGACACATATTAATACCTATCCCTATTAGGAACTTTGCCTCTACTAATTCATTGAATTTCCTCTCTTATTTTGAACATTTCTGTTAGCTTCCCCATGCACAGACGACAATCTAAAAATCAATCAGTCAATAAATAAATAAATATAAATAAATACAGCTAAACCCTGCAATTTGGGGGACAGTGCATATTTCTTAGATATTTACCTAGTGAAAGGTTATATACTGTCTATTAACTGAAATGTGTTTTTCTATGCAGTTTAGCATTTCATGCTAATTCTATATCCTATTAACATAGATTTACATTGTTAAGAATAACTATGAGCTAACTTTTAGTGTATAAAATCTACAATGGACTATAATGATTGATTTAATTATCAGATATTAAATTAGAAACAGAAATCTGGGAACAGGAAATATGTGAAATTCTCATTTTAGAACTGTGTGTATGCAGGCTTCTTCCTACGAGCTTATCAGATCCTTCTAGAGTTGAACAGGTAACCCTACTGCTCCCTGAAGTAACTTCCAATGTACCTTCTTATTAAAATGAATCACTCCCAAGTAAGAATAATTCCTCTCTTGATGCTTACCTTGTTGGATGCTGCTCCATTCTGAATGATTTTTGATCATACATTTAAATAATTCCATCAGTCTTGTTGTTCTAATATTTCATCACAGCTAACAAGAAGATATATGCAGGTAAATGTATTACAACCTCATCTCTCTTGAAGTCTTTTCCTTTATTAGAAATTAAACACAACAAACCACCTAATCTCTTCCCATTAGGACTCAAACAATCAAAATAAAGATATTTAAATCTAATGTTCCTGCAGTTACATTTTACCAAATATAAATTGGAATATATTCTATATAATGGGAAAACTAAACTTAGTCTCTTTATGGAGGCAATTTTAGCTAAAAGGTCACCAGAAATTGCTCTGGAAATCCAAGCAGTAAAATGGATACTTAAGAAGGAGATTGGAGATTAAGCAATTGGAACAAATTTCACTAAATGTGGAAATATTTTAAATAATTTATTGGATGATGAGAAGGAGGAGGATAAACTTTCTGTGTGGAGAGAGGAAAGCTCTCTTTTGCTTTAGAACCAAGGGCAGATACTAAGCATGAGGACATTATTGTTTTGATAAGAGAGCACTGAATATGAATGCAGAACTAACAGCAAAAATACGGATCGTGAGCCATCCCTGAAACTTAGAATCAATGCTCTAAACTTGCTCAGTCTCATTTTGTCCCTTGTCCCAAGGTATGATGACTTTACTCTTGGGACTGTGTTTTCCTCTAATAAGTAAAAGTCATGATTAGCAACCAAGATAACAATGATGCATTTAGAAAGAGAGGTTAAGGTCAAGTCTCCATTTAACAAAGAGAAACACAGAGCTGAAATACAGGCCAAAATCCCAAGTTTCCCAAATGCTTAGACAGAAAAATGAAAGAGAGGTAACACATTGAATAATTATCTGGTTACTGCAAGAAGAAAAATATCTCATGATTTAATTAAATAAATGAGATTTATTGGCATGATTTATCTAGATTAAGTGATTTTTCAAATTCTCCATCTAGTGACCTTTTCTTCTACAATAGAATGCTTTCATTCAGTAGATATCTCCAAGTAATGGCCTTTATTTTAAAAGGAAAAACTACATGGAGGCATATTTTTATGTTATGTCTATTTTATTAAATATTTTATTAAATACCAATCTCATATTTTGTCAATATACTTGTATTTATTTTTCTTTAATTCATGGTATCAACTGGAATACTTGTAGTTGCAGGTAACATAAAATTAAAATGACATTGTTACAACCCAACTCCTAAAGGGTACGTGTTGGTAAGGCCGTGAGACCAAAGAGCACACCTGGCATTTAGTCAGGCATAATAAGTTTTATTGGGACTTATGGGCAGGAGAGGCTCTCTGAAGGTGGCAGTTTAGAGAATGAAGATAGCTTTCTGTGAAGAGATCAGAAAATGAGGGGTGATATATAAGGGGTTTCATAACAAGGACATTCCATAGGGTATGAGATCAGAGTTTCTGCTAGGGTCCCATGATGGCACACATGGGGTCTGGTGATGTTTTCACTATACTGGTAGGAAAGACATTTAGCAAAGACATTTACTGCTTTGGGAAGATTATAGTTTTTGATGCCATCTATGCATTCTCTCCCCTCTGGAGAGGGGTGTTAACCTTTAACTTGTGTCTAAGTCACGCAGGTGGCTACGTGCTGAGGACTTTGTGAGGGTGCTGGGTCCCCACAGACATAAACAAAAGGTGTTATTTTTATAATACAAAGTCAGGAGGTTGGCACATGACTTAATCAAGAGCTCAGATGCTTATAAATTTCTGTGCTGCCATACTGAGTTAGTTAGCTTTCACCATGATGCTTTTCTGACTTATTTCCAAAGATTTATTGTTCAAGCTCTGATGGCTTCACAAAGTCATGCCAAAAGAATAAATAGCATTTTTCCTCTAGCATATCTTTAGATTGAGGAAGAACTTTTCAAACATTTTATTAGCCATCCCTAAAGCAATCATTAGCAAAAAGGAATGGGAATACAACCAATGGCTTGGACAAATTTATGCCTAAAGAGGAAATCAACCCCTGAAAACAGTATCTTTGAATTCCTGAACAAAAATATGGACTTTTGGCAGGGAATAAGAGGGAATGACTGCTGGGAAAGGACATGAGTATCCTGTTCACATAACTCAAGTCACATGATATTTTCATAAACTTACTTTTCTTTTTATACTTTTAAAATTAAAGTTTAACTATTTTCTCTAAACAAGTCTTCACTTTTCTATGAATTGTTTACTCAATCACTTCACAAATTCAAATTTTGAGTATTATATATTTCCATCATTCATATTTCCACTTAAACATACATACACACTCAAAATCATAGTTTATTTTTTAATCACATTTTAAACTTTGGTTTTGGGAGTTATTGCTAAGAAAAATGATCTAAAATTTAGAAATAGGCATGAGAGAGCTTAGCATATCATTTTGATATCATTCTAGGACATCGTTTAATAAGATCATCTAAACAATATTTAATTTTCAAGGGTATTTGTTTTTGTCTGAACTTGACATTACTATGAAATTAAGAGCGCAGACTCTGTGAAGTAATCTGCTAATTTGTGGACCTTTTCTGGTAGAGATGCAGATAACATTTTTTTTGTAGTAAATATCACCCCAAGGTTTTGGTTTTATTGCCTTGTAGTACATTAATTAAATTTGTTTGTAACTTATTGACCTTATTTAAATTTTGTACTATATAATCTTTGTTCTTCTAATTCTTACTTGGATCATCAGTATCATATTATTGGTTCCTTCTTTAGTATTTAAAGAGAATATCTGAAATGTGATCATTCTATATTTGTATGTGTCATGTTTTAAAGTTTTTGATAATTACACTTTGACACTGGGGAACAAAAGAAAGAAAATCACTGCCAACAATTTTTTTTTATCTTTGCCATGTGACTTAAATCTTTCAGACTGGCTAAACCAGTTATATGTCCAGTCAAACATATAGGACCCAGGAACCACTTTATTCATCCAGGAAGTTTATTCTTCACCCATGTATAAGAAAAATGTATATAATGCTTGCTGAAGGGTGTTGATTCCTATTTAGGTTCTAGCTGAACTCAAGGGTTATAATAATACCTTAGAAATAGTTTATATTAGATATCTAAGAAATAATATAAATAATCAATTTTAACTGTAAATTTGTTTCTGAGATATTAACCTGCTGTACTGAGACAGAAGTTCAAGATAGAAAAAGTAAAAGCTGCCAAAGAAAGACTAAACTACTTGTCATTTGTTCAGTATCATGGAGTTTCACTATGTTAAACATTTTAAGAATAGATTTTCTACATATTTTTATGCAGAATAATTTTACTGCATATTTCTGCTAAATTTCTTACATAAAATTTTTCTCCTGATACATTCAGGGCACTAGAGTTACAACTTAGCACTTAATTTCTCAGCCTTTCAAAATGCAAAACAATTTGACTCCTCAGTCAGATTCCTTTATTTATCCATGCCTTTAATTTAAGGCATTCCTTGTTGAGAAAATGAATTTGAAATACATAAAAACGATTCCACTGTTGTCATCCTGTGCTCAGTTTTCTACTTCTCTATCACAAAGCTTTGAAACAAACTTTTTTTTCTTTCAGGGGTGTCAAAACAAGCCTTTGAGAAGCTGTACAATCTTGACTACCAGAATCAGTATTTTTCTTACTCACTATTTCATAGTGCTCAAAAGAAAATTATTTTATTTTAAAAGAGAAAGAGTGTGTGTAGATGGAGAGCAAACGCATTTTGAAACTCACCAGTCTAAAAAACGAAAATCGTATAACCATGGTTATTGACATATGTTGGCCATATGACTTCCAAGATTCAATTCTTGTTTGTCATACTCCCCTAAATATGATCAGGTCAAATATGAAAAGAAAATGACCTCAAATCTACTTGGACTTTACACTTTTTTCTATTCTGGCTTATAAAACCTAAAGAACAAATTTGAATTTTGATGACATATCAAAATTTACAGGCATAGAGCAAAAGCAGTAAAGCATTTGCATAGTTAAACAGAATGTATATGTATGTTTCCTCTTCACTGATTAGTATTATACAAATAAAAACTTAAGAAAGAACAGTAGAAGATAATTTGTAAATGAAAAATCATAATCATTTATACATTTATTAAATTATTTTTTTCTTAAATTAGAGATGATTTTTTTGTGTAAAATCATTGAAACAAGTGAAAATAACAAGAACTTTAAAAAAAAATAAGCACTTTTTCTGACAAATATTAACAGATATAAGGATGGACCCACACAGAATATCTTGACAAATAAGTAATTTGTATTTGCAGTAAAATGTGTGTGATCAAAATAATTTATTTTCAACCCAGTTCCCTGAGCTTCCTTTATCTTTACCTATAAAACTTCTGGACACAGCAGAGGGAAATCCAGATGAGATGGCAATGAAATTCCCAAGAGAGTATTTCTACTCCCAAATCAATTATGAATATATAACCTGCTTGAAATTAAAATAACTGTATATTCAGAGACAGAAAGTAAGATTTTTCTAACTTTGTATTTTATGCCC
>PVKH010025690.1:0-13369 GCA_004027955.1 Chaetophractus vellerosus | reverse complement strand
CTTGCCTGCTTGCAGGCGGCCTTGCCAGCTCGCAGGCGGCTTGTCCTGCCCGCTGGGGCTTGCCCTGCCCATGGTGGCTTTGCCCTGCCTGTGGTGGCTTCGCCCTGCCATGGCGGCTTGCCTTCTCAAGGCAGTCTGCTCACTCAAGGAGGCCCTGGGAACCGAACCCGGGGCCTCCCACATGGTAAACCAGCGCTCCACCAATTGAGCTACAGCCGGCCCCTGAACCAGTATTTCTTACACAAAAAAGTTTTTTTTTTAATTCAATGGAAGGGTTGCAAGCAAAACAAGCTATATTTCCTACTAGTTATTACTGAATAATCATTGCATTATACAAATTTCTATTTTTGTGGTAATAAACTCAGAATATTGACTTCTAGTTTAAGATAACAGATTGACCAAATACTGAAAAATTACCTTCTACTACAAACACAGAAATGAGGGGAAAAAACATAAATTGATAAACTTATAGAGCAAACCTAAAACAAACAAACAAAATAGCTTTAAATGGAAATCTCCATAGAGTAGAAATACAGCCATCACTGAAGAAATGGAAAGTCAGGAGCCTGTAAGCCTAGTAGCTTCTGGGCAGCACATGAAGCCAGGCTCAACTTACAGAGTCTGAACCAGACTTTCCCCAGGAGCCCTGGGTGAATCTGGGAAGCCCTGGATGCCTGAGACCTTCAGCCCAGTATCCACATACCAGGAGCAGAATTTTTGCCAGCCAGCCAACTAAGCATCTCCTGCCATAGCACTCACGTGCTAGGAAACACAGGTTGCTCCGTGATCAGGCTGTCAGAATTATGTAGAGCAGAGGTTCTTAACCTTTTTTGTTCCACGGACCCCTCTGCCAAACAGGTGAAAACCACAGACCCCTTACTAAGTCCACACTATTCCGTGTATTATTTAATAAATATATCACACTCGCACCAACACGTCCCCACAAGAATAATGTTTTATTTTGCTTTGTTTTTATTTAAATTCAAGCTCACAGACCCCCTGTTAAGAACCCCTGATGTAAAGTGTCTTCACAAAAGGAATTTCTTGTCTCAAGGTTTTGGAAGATAGCAGTCCAAAATCAAAATGTTTTCAAGGCCTTGCTTTCTCCAAAGTCTGTAGTGTGCTGGTGATGGCAGTCGTCCATCACATGGCCATCTCTCCCGAATTTCTTCTGACTTCTGCCTTTTTCCAAGTGAAATGCATCAGAATATCCTTTGCTTCTAAGGAATCCAGTCATATAGACTAAGGCCCACCCTTATTCAATTTAGCCTCAAAATAAGATCTTCAAAGAGCCTATTCACAAAACATTTCACATCCTTAGCTAATAACAACTTCAAAGGTCCTGTTTACAAATGGGCTCACATTCACACCCTGATTTACCTTAACGTTTTCAAAGATGCTATTTACAAATGGGTTCACAAAACAGGACCAGGTGTTAGGATTTGAACTTGGCTTTTGTGGGGGCTGTGACTCAATCCCCAACAAGGAGTGTATATTCCCATGGAGGAATTAACTACCCGACCAATCCTGGATGACATTTAAAGATGTGTTAAATAGTTGTTTTTTGTTCATGGACAAAATATGAACTGACACTGCCTTCAAAAGTGAATTATGGGGGCCGGCTGTAGCCCAGTGGATAGGGCACCAGTACACCACATGGGAGGCCCCGGGTTCGGTTCCTGGGAGCCTCTCCGAGCAGGGCAGACCGCCTTGAGGGGGCAAGCCACCGTGGGCAGGGCAGAGCTGCTGTGGGCAGGGCAAAAAGCCTCCATGGGCAAGGCAAGTCACCCACGAGCAGAACGGAGCCACCCACGAGCAGAGCAGAATCGCCCGCCAGTGGGGCAAGCCACCCGTGAGTGGGCAAGGCCGCCACTCACCGGTGAGCTGACTCGGAGTGTCGCCGCAACGGGGGGAGACAAAGCAGACACAGAAGAATGCAAAAATGAACACAGCAAGAACAAGCAGAAAGGGGGGATATGTAAAAAAAAAAACGGTGAATTATGAGTAATACTTTTTAAAATTCGTATGGATTTTTAAAATTCGAGTTACAATTATCCTCAAAATTTCTTTACTTCTAAATTGTATATATTAGCCATTAAAATGCCCTTACATCAAGTTGAAAAAAGAGTTCATTCTGGTTTGCTTTATTGGAAAGAGATTATTTTTAAAGGTTTTTTTTTTTTAGTGTATTTTATTTATTTTTTCATTTCACTTGTTTCAAACCCTGTGCAAGTTCCCTTTTAGTTTGGGTTGATAAAAGTTCTGAGAAAAGTTTGGTGGAGTTTGAAGTATAAAAAAATTGTAATAGATTCAAATTTGTTTCTCATCTGCATATACTGCACACTGTTGCTATTTTTTATCACTCTACCTCACATTGTATTGCAAGAAATCTTATATGCTTTTTGGCAGTAAGTATGATATAAATCATTAAAAATTAAAATAATTGTGTGATATATACAGTAAAGAGCACCAAAAGTCAAATTTATTTCTGCGACTAGTTAGGCTATCTAAATGTTTCATGAGCAAACAAATGACTTTTGTAGTTGGGACTATGATTGAATCTTCCTGGATCTTAAAACCACAGCCTTTATTTCACCATAAAATTTCTCAAAAAGAAGTCACAGATGGATAATAAAAACTATTATGTGTACAAATTGATGGTCAGAGTGGATGGAGAAAAGAGACAATGAACAGCCATATTCATTCATAGACAGAAAAGAATTTCAATTTCAGATGAGTAGAAAAACGATTAATAAAACATTTTATATAGAGCCAATAATCCTACAAAACATGGAATAACTTTCCCTTATAATTAATGCCGTATCATCAAGATGCTAGAAATAGAATTGCTGAAGAGTATTATTAGTATTATTAGTAGGCCTACTTCCCTCTGGGTCCATAAAAATCACAAAAGGCTAGATGAATGTATTTGAGCATATAAAAATGTTGTAGTGTAAGCATAAATTTGCTTTATGAAACTTGTTGACCCTCACAGAAGCAACAATCCCTGGAAGCTCTCTCCAAACAGTTGCCAACTCTCAGCCAGGCACTAGCTACCTCTAAGGGCCACAGAAATATGCTAGTTGAAAAACAGAGTGTAAAGTTCTCAGACTTACCCTAAATGTAAACCTGACATCCAAAACCACAATAACCTTTGCATTGGCCTAGTCAAACATACAGAACTTGTGTGGCAGTGACGAAGCCTCTCCCTCACTCTCCCATCAAGCGCTGAGCAGCTTGGAGTCCTGTCAGCCTCACTTGGCAAAAGATTTGATATTATTTGAGGATTAGGAAGATGCAGAGGGAGGTTGGTTATGAGCCTGGAGCTCCTATATTTGACTTCAAGGATGTAGGTCATGTGAATAACACTTCCAAATGTAATCCTGAGCAAAGAGTTTCTTCTTTTCTAAAAGAGAGTAAGATTTTGTCTTCTACTTCCTATCTGTGAGACTGTGGGCAATCTCTTTGGGCCTCAGTTTCCTCATTGAGGAAAAGAGAAAAATCAGAAATAACTGGCTTATTGGATGCGGTGACAAATATGTGAGATATTACCAGGCACAGACTTAGTCACATAGTAAGGGAACGTACCACAAAAGACATTGAGACAAGTGGACAGTGCTTGCATTTAACTAAGCCTCAGCTTCTGGTAAAGAAAAATACAATGTCCAATAACTGCATAAATATGGTAAATAAGTAATAAACAAGCAAGAAATCACTCTTTGAATGAGAACCCTGGCTTATGCTCATCTCAGATGAAGTGATTTGAATCCGAACTTTTATTTCAGTGAGTTGTAGATGATCTCCTAAAGTAAAGAATCTTTCAAATTCTGATATGCTTTGTGGAAGCTTTTAAAAAACTTTCCCTCGAAATACTTGTAGTACTGAATGTTTTCACACTAATTCAAAGAAGGCTCTTAAGAAAAGGAAAAGGAACAAAGAAATGCAATTTGAAAGAATTTCAATTTGTTTTGAAAAAAAAAGTTATTATGGAAGACTGATGATATTGGAATATGTTACAAAAACAGTGTTGGTTTCAGAAACAGAATTTGAACCAAAGGAGGTGGGTCAATTAGGAAAAATTTCTTTTGAAATACACTAAAAATCAGTCTGATTTGTAGCTCTTTGATGTGTTAAGAATGCCTGATGCTTTAGGGCCTTTCGAGGTATATATGGAATAAACATTTCTGTAAATGTTCTGAGACTTTAACATTAGCACCATCCCAGACATGTGCACATGAGTACATGTTAAATACACTGACTCTGTCTTTGGACAAAATTCAATAGCAGCTGACTGTGCATTTTGTAAAGCGCTTTCTTAAATTTAATTTAGAGCTGTCTAAGGTGAGATAATTTTGGGGGGTGGGGAGTACAGACAAATTATGCAAGTCAGTGAGGGATTATTTACTAAGAATTGATCCAGTGTGAATATGCCATTGAAACTGAGGTGAGGAAAGCACGTTATCAAGTGACCAGATAAATTCAGCCCAGCAGATCTGGGCAGGGAGTGCAGGTGGAGATGAGAGAGGCTTTATCTGTATACATAATATATGTAGGCTCATCACTCCCCCTTGCAAGAAGAATTTTAGATGATCCAAAATAAACAATGTGTATTGTTTGCAGGAATTACATTTCCCAGGAATCTATAATTATTTTTATCAAAATGCAATGTTTTAGCAAAACTGGTATGTCTGAGTTTGCATTTTAAAAGTCTAGTCTCCCCCATCCCTTTCTCCCTTTTTTTTTTTCATTTTCTTTTTGTGATAACTCAGGTTTTCTTCTTTTCTTCTTTCATATTGTTCCCCTGACTCTATTCTTTCATTTCCTTCTCTTCTTATTAATTCTTATCTCTATTACTTTTCCTTTCTTTCATCCTTCTACTCTCTGCCTCCAATTTTTTTTGGAAACATGTTTTTCATTTTCAGAAAAGTTGTATGTAAATAGCAAACTTTGAGTCAAGGATAATATCCTGTTACATATCTCAGATAAAGTCTTGTTCTTGAAATGACAATGAAACCGCTGCACCGTCATGTGGAGAAACATACACAATAAGGCTGGTGGAATTTTTTCTTTACCATATTTCAGACTGACTTTTGTACTGTGGGAAGAGGTATATGCCACTGTATGCAACACAAGCTTATTGCATTCATAGCTCTCTAAAATGTCTAGAAGATATTTTATTTAGTACAAGAAATATAGAATATGAATGTTCTTATTGCTCCTTGACTTTAGAAACTGTTCACATTGCAATGACCAGGGAAATACCTATTCATATGTACCACTTGCTTACCAAATCATTAGTTTGCCATGCAGTTAACATTGACAGATTGGCTTAAACAACAAGAATTTATTGTCTCACTATTTTGGAGGCTGGGAGCCCCAAATCAATGTGTCAGAAGGGTGATGCTTTCTCTACATTCTGTGGAGTTCAGGCGGCTTTGCTGGCAACCCATCACACACTCTCTGCCTCCATTACATGGCCCCCTGTTTCCTCCATCTTCCATTCACTCTCGCTCCATGTCCAAATTTCCAATGCTTAAAAGGGCTCCAGTCATATTAGATTAAGGTCCAACCTGATTCAATTTGGCCCCATCTTAACTGGAGCTTTGAAGATCCTATTTACAAATGAGGACTTGAGCATGTCTGTGGGGGGCGTGATTCAATTCATCACACCAACCTGGCCTATAAATTGGAGAAGGCAAATGCAACAAGTTTTCCTTAACTAGATGAAGATAGAGGCCCTTCCTTAAATGCTGTGTTGAAATATAAATTCCTACATTATACACTGATTTCCAAAGGCCTTCCTTTCATTTCATTTACTGTCTATTCTTCTTAAATGACTTGATCAGAAAAATCTCTTTCGATACAAAATGTAGGACTTGTATTACAGCTTTTCCTTAGAGACATTAAGGCACATAGTGCGGTTTTCCTTAGTGTTGGTAGGGAGACATCATTCTTATTACACAGGTCTAATTGCCTTTAAGAGGCATCACAAGAACTCAGAAGAAGGAAGACATTATTATCATTGTCATTATTATGTGAGTTCGTAAGTATTCAATGTATTCTTCGTCTCTGAGCTTGTTTCCAGTATCCAAAACCTCATTTATAGGAATTAGATCTAATTTGTGATTATGTGAAGATATTTTAATTTTGCATACTTTCTCTGTCAGACAATAGATATCTGTATTAATTATCTTATATCTCAGTTTGTAAGAATAAATCCCAGAGCTAGTTAGTTCTTTATACTTCATTTCTTAGATCTTGATCTTATAAACTATTATCTCACATCAATAATAGAGAATTATGTTTGGCAAAGTAGCCCTCTTTTATAAAAAAAAGTGCATTTTAATATGACATTATAAACAACTGCCTTTAAAAATGTGATTGAACTTAATATCATTTTAGATTTCTTGTGGAGATACACTTAACACCAACATGTACTGTTTGGGAATTTGGCAAACTAGCTGTCAATAGACTAAATCATTTTTAGGTTACAGGAAAGAACAAATGCTTCATTATTTTTTTGTTTTGTTTTTACTACATTAGAAAGGAAATGTAACTTTTAGTTAACTATGCACATGTGAATCCGATACTATTTGATAAAATGAGTCAAGTGAGAAAATTTCCAGTTCTTTGTGATGACACATCTAATATTCCTTTACTTCTAAACACACTATGAATGATTGAGTGAAGTCTCTCTTACCTTGTTTTTCCAAGTATCTTTAATAGCACTGTTTTAGAACTAATAGAAAAATCTGAGTTGTCATGTGTTTACTTTACAGGAGCCAATGAGAAAGAAATAGTCCTAATGAATGGTTTGACTGTTAATTTACATCTTCTACTGGTAAGCTCTTCCCACCAATGTTTAGTATACACTCATTTACGGAATCTGATGTTTTTCTATCTTTAATTCATGAGTATTTGGTGTTTTACTTATTTAAAAATAAGTTGTAAGGTTATTTTCATTCTTACCAGGAAATACTGGATCATGATATAATGGCTTCTTCATAATCACGGGCGAGTTGACACTCACAAAGAGGTTTAGAATAGCAAACAGTTCTTATCTCCGTACTTAAGGATTAAGAGAGTTGGTGAAAAGGAATTGCTTGTGAACATACAAAAACAATGCTGTACAGATGCTAGCAAAGCATTAAACTTTTCAGAAAGACAATTTGCTCAAATGTTGGACCTTACCAGAGTGGGATCATGGATCAATATAATTTTATGGATTAATTTTTAAAGATAGGTTAAAAAATAATTGGAATATAAAACTAATGTAGAAAAAAGGGATATCGCCCCTTAAATGAGTTACTGGGCTTGAAGTGTGTATTTTCTTCTAAATAGCAAAATTTATATCTTAAAATGTCAAATATATTCTTGATTTGGAATATGGTGTCTATGGTTATTGCTGGATGCTTTAAAATTTTTGAATTCATTTTCTCATTATGTTTTGGAAACATGTCTACATGAGCAAGTGACACACTGAAGATATTGACATTTCATTTGAATAAAATGGAGAAATGATTATTAAATATGCCTGAAGGAACATGCTTGAAGAGTATTTTAAATATGGTAGTAAACAGCATAGTTTTTAAGTTCATCCACACCTGGATTTGACACCTAACTAAGTTGCTTGATGCTTATTGGGTGTTGGGCAAGATTTTTAGCTTCTCTAAGTCTGAATTTTCTCCTCTGTAAAAAATGAGGACAATAATCCTTAATTCATAGGTCTGCATAAGAATTAAATGTGATAATGTGTGAAAATCGCTTTAGTACCCAGACCATCATCAACTGTTAATTAACAGTAGCTTTAATTTTTATTGATATTATTGTCACTCCCATAATCTAGGAACTGCCTGGTGAAATGAATGGGCCCCATGGAACAATAAGTTACTTGCTGCTGGGGCTCTAGAAATGGGAATTGTACAATGTTAAGGATAAAGAACTTTCAATTGAACCTATAAAGAAACCACATCATTTGTTTTAATGGAAATATTATATAATGGAAACCCAATGGGCAGTGCAAGATACATCTGTATAAAAATGACATACAAAGCACATGATATCTTAGTCTGAAATTACCATTATATTCTTTGGAAAGATAATATTGCAATTAAAATTTAAGTAAGACTTCAGAATTTGTGTTTAATCTGATACACATTTCCCCCAGGTTTGCTTTTTCATTAATGAGTAAATATTTTCTCATCTTTATAGTCACTGGAAATACGACTAATCAGAAAAGGTGCCCCTGACAGACATCTTAGATGTTTAAGTAATTAATGCCTACAAAACACTGGGGACTACAAAATGAAAGTGTAAAATGAACAAATGTATAAATCATGCATTAATGCTTTTCTCAATAAATCCATTTCGTTGCAGTTATCATTTTTTAAGCCTACACCAAAACGTTATAAAATTCTTCTTGAAGCTAAAGCCTTCCCTTCAGATCATGTAAGGATTTCTTCAAATTTTATTTATATTCTTTCTACTCTTCCTAGAGGAGCATATTGTTTGCCTGACTTGCATGTTTATTCAATAGTCTTTTCCAAATAACCTTACAATAAAAAAATCTGTCAAATGCTGTTGATTTAGGCATTTTTAATGGATGGTAGCTTATTTCTTTTGTTCAAGTAAAACATGTACTAAGGGAGGAAAAGATTGAATAGGAACATTGATCTATTAGTCTTTGTGCAAAGACATTGAGAAAACTGCTGGTCTAAATCAAGTCAGTTGTAAATGTTTTATTAATTCTTTTGCTGTTTTATTTTATGAAATCAAATCAATACAAACCCCAGTGCTTAACCCTTTATCTGCATTCAATAGGGAAATAACTTTATGGGTCCCTTTCTTTTCATAGCATTCCAGGGTAATAATTAATGCTTTATTATTCTAAAAATTACTTATTAACCCTTAAAAAATGTTTCTTGTTTTTCTAAAAAAACAAAAAACAAAAAAAAAAACTTTGCCACTTTATCAGCAATTCAGTTGATAAAAGAAATTTAGTTTTTTTTCAGACAGGCACAAATAAAAGTATGTTGCATTTATATTATCACTGTTAACTATACTAATCCACATCTTGAGTAATTTTAGGGTATTTAATTATGTCCAAATCTATAGCCATGGCTTTGCTAAAAGGAGAAAATCCCAAATATCTGGAAAAAAATACAGGATTCCTATAATTGTTTGCTCCCCATGCATATCTTGTACTCTCAAGGAAATAAACTCTTTTTGATGAGCTTTACTTTTAATAATTTATTTTTCCTAGGGCAAGTCATTTCTCTATCCTGTGTTCAAGCATAGCAAATCTACATACTTTGGTCATTTTATAAACTCTGGTTTTGACTTAAGAGGTCTTACAATTTGGCATTGTTTATGAATTCAAAAAATAGATATTGCATTATGTTCGTAAACTGGTCTGTACCTGGGTGTGATTAAATTATGGTTAGGGCTTTGGACTAAGTCAGTAGGACACCAAGGGGGTAGGGACTCACAGATAAAATTACATAGCAGAGCAGAGGAGTGAGTTGGAGTTTTGATGCTGAGTTTTGAACTGGAGCCCAGGAAGTGAACACACAAGAGAAGAACACAGAGGAATAGAGACTGTTCCTTAGACATGGCAGAAGCCCTGGGGAGAGGGACAGAGACATTTGCCTAATAGTCTACAGCTGGCCTTGTGGAGAGAGCACAGCAGCTGAGTCCAGAGAGAAATGGAACCCGGGGGAGAAAAGAGCCCAAGAAGCCTGAACTCTTGACAGCCATCTTGCCCCATCACATGGCCGTAGACTTTGGTGAAGGAAATAACTTATGCTTTATGGCCTGGTAACTGTAAGCTTCTACTCCAAATAAATACCCTTTATAAATACCAACAGATTTCTGGTATTTTGCATCAGCACCCCTTTGGCTGACTAATACAAGATGTATTTTAATATCTTATTTTAAAAGTCTCTTCTAACACTTAAAGTCTAGATGACCCTCATGTTTCCATCCATTTCTAACATTTAGTGTTCCAACGAGTGTTCAAATTTCCCCACGTAAACTATGTTAAGCATTTCTTCTCTGGTATGTTATGCTTAGTCACTTTTAACCTTGGCCTTAGATTTAATATAATAATATGCTTTTATTGTTATGTTATTGTTTTGAGTTGTTATTTAAATGTACTTTGTGCATTAGAATTAATTTAATAAATCATGTTTGTTTCTTTTACAGTATGCTATTGAGTCACAACTTCAACTCCATGGACTTAATGTTGAGAAAAGCATGCGGATTATAAAGCCAAGAGAGGTATATAAGAAAGAGAAATATTCGTCATTCTTCTATTCAGTGTCTTTTTCTTCAAAAGTGTATTCACTTGATTACTTTTATAGAATTTCAAGAAAGTACAAAAGACCTATACTTCTGTTACTATTAGGTCATTATGCTTAAAATAAAATGGAAAATTAATACAGAAGTTCTTTTATATTCATTTTACAAGGGATAGCCATATGGCACGTATTTTCTTAATAATCCTATTGGAGTCTTTCATATTTTTCAATATAGCATTTTCAGTTTCAAATGTCATTGCCCGTGGGCGCCAATGAAATCATGCTAAAGATCAGTGACTTTTATTGAACATGCCAGCCTCTATGAAAGATGACTGTCTTTTATTTTATTTTCCCTCTTAACCTATGTGTCAGACCTTTTCTTTGTGCTTAGACTAGGGCAAGTCTTTTCTTTGGGCTAAAAACACTGGAGGAGCATGGTGCAGTAGAAAGTGCTTGGTCTTTGCAGCCTGGCTGATATACTCTGTGCCTTCCTAGACCCCCCGCTTTCTGGCTATGTGACTTTGGGAAAGTTACTTTATCTCTCTGAAACTCTGTTATATTTAAACAGGTAAAAAAGAACATATCTAATAAGGCTTGACAATATGTTCAAGATCTAAAATACTGTGCACTTCACATTAATAGAGATATAAGGCCAAGTTGAATAGACTTTGACATATAAACCCTGCAGCTTGTGTAATTTGTCACCGGGAGAATCAGACAGAATAAATTTTAGTTTCAAATACGATGCTCCCAGGCTATTAAGCCAATGTTTGAACAATTATTACTTTCAACCCAGAATTACTTTGAAGAAATTAAAGACCGTCTCTATTCTCTTCTATTCGCCAACATGCAGTAAATTAATGGAAGGAAAAGTTCTCCCACCTGTGAGAGAATATTTCCTTCATATGTCATACAAAAACTACTAATTCAAGCATAAATAATGTAGCTACTAATATATCACAAGTCTTAATGCTACTAGTGACCAGTTGTAGGGCCTCATAAATTAATCGTAATCTTGGGACCACTTTTTAGCATTACTGGTTTAGAGCAAGTCAGCATGAGAGAAGGCCATATCCTACCACTGAGAAATATATTTCTTATTTGCTTAATACCGATTTTTTTTTGAGAAATAAGTTATTAGCATATGCTTTAGTTTGCTGGCTGCTAAAACAAATACCATGCAATGAGTTGTCTTAAACAATGGGAATTTATTGGCTCACAGTTTTGAGGCTAGGAGAAGTCTACAATCAAGTCGTCACCAAGGCAATGAGGCTTTGGTCTCAGAATCAGGTTAGTTTTGGCTCTGGAGAAAATTCATGAAGATTTCATAAACAGATCAGAATTGTTGAGATTAAAGCAGATTCTTTTAATTCAACCGATTTCTTTCAGCTCAAGTTGTTTGCAAGAGCAAACCTAAATTTATTCACAGTTTTCACTAACTCATCAATCATTTGTCTTGGGGAGATGTGGGGGAAGAAAATCTTGATTATACTGAGTTTTGTTGACATATCCCTTTATGTTTGGGAGGAGATTTCACCCTTAATTTAACAGGCATTTTTGTTTAGGTAATATTCAGATGAAAAGTGCATAATAACTGTTTAACTATAAAAAATAAAATGATATTGAACTGAGAAGTGAAATACTAATTTTCAAAAATATTTCCTTTATCATATAATATTTTACCAACTTCTTGTACTTTTTGGTGTTTTATTGGATAGGAATAAGTAGTAAAGATTAATTGAAAACTAGGAGACCAAATCAACTAAGTAAGCTTTTGTGATGACATACTTTGAAAACCCCTTTTTTCAATTTTTTACCATTTTTTTAATAACCAAAAAGAATGTTCAAATGCTCCTCTTTTGCCAGAGTTTTGAAGATAGTTAACCTGAAAAATAAAATTTACCTTTGATTTTTTTTCCTGATAGGAAAGTTTCTGTTTACATTGGGAACTTTGAAGTCACGAATTTGTTATTATGGTATGATGTAACATGTGCCTAACTCTACTGTAGGGTGAAGAAACCTGGAGGCTTGAGGATATCCTTGAAATAATTGAGAAGGAAGGAGATTCTATTGCAGTGATCCTGTTCAGTGGGCTGCATTTTTATACTGGACAGCTCTTTAATATCCCTGCCATTACAAAAGCTGGACAAGCAAAGGTATGTGTGCCATTTCCTCTTTCCACCTAGCCCCAAACATCACTGTACTGAAGGACCAAAGACCTGTGTTTGCCTCCATGTGGAACTGCTTTAAGATTTAAAGATTAAGTCTTCACTGGGCTGTAGCCCAGTGGATAGGGCGCCGGTTCATGGCGTGGGAGGCCCTGGGTTAGGTTCCCAGGGACCTCTCCAAAGCGGGCAGACCGCCTTGAGAGGGCAAAGCCGCCGTGGGCAGGGCAGAGCTGCCGTGGGCAGGGCAAAAAGCCGCCACGGGCAGAGCCACTGCCCTTGAAGGGAACAAAGCTGCCCATGAGTGGGGCAGGCCACCTGCGCGGTGGGCTGACTTGGTGTGTCGCCGCAACAGGGGTAGACAAAAAGCAGACACAGAAGAATGCAAAAAGATAAGCACAGCAAGAGCAAGCAGAAAGGGGGGAGATATGTAACAACAACAAAAAAAAAACTGCACTCTTTATTTAAGCATCCCTATTTAAACTCCTTTGTGCTGCTTCTGTGTTCATATCTCCTTACTAGCAGCTGCTATCGTAGTGTTTTCCTCTAGTGAGAAAGACAGGTGAGCTTCCTGCAGATGATACCCACATCTCAGCTTCTCAGGAAACAGGAAGTTGGCAGAATGCTGAGATATTAACTATGTGTTTGGATGGTCAGGGGCTCAAACTCTCGAATTTTGTCATTCTATAACTCACCTTAAATATAGTTCACTTAACCCTAGGTACCTAAAGAAGGAGATATTCTGAATTAAAGTTTATCACCAGATTGTGTTTTACAGGTTACTTTAAGGGAGCCATTTCTTTTTCCTTTGCCCAGTCTTACTTATCCTAAGAATCTTGAGAAATTATTTCCTCTAAATTATTTATCATTTTGAAATTGTATTTTCTTGTATATAAGTAAGTGTTT
>PVKH010025689.1:0-13369 GCA_004027955.1 Chaetophractus vellerosus | reverse complement strand
CATGCTTGCTGCCTCTACTTTTCTACTTTTTCTCATTTTCCCCACAATCCTCTGAATTTGGTTTCCACCTCCACCATTCTACACTCTCTAATATCATTAGTAACTGTGTAGGTAACAAATCCAGTTGGCTTTTCTCCATCCACATTCTCCCATACTCTTCCAGGGCATTTGTTACTCTGACCATCTTATCCTTTTTGAAACTCCTGGTTCATGGTTACCATGACACTATCCTTCCAGGTTACATTTCTCCTTGGTCACTTTCCTTTCACATTCTCTAATACCACTCCTCTTCTTCCATTCTTTAAATGTTAGTGGTGCATCCTTGGTCCATTCCAGACTCACCTTCCACAGCAATCTCTTAACTACTTACTGGGCCTTCCAAATGGGAACACCCTCAAGCCTTCATTCAATTAGCATGTAGTACTATGGTTCCCTTCTTCACTAACTAAACTCTACTTCGTTCCAACGATTCAGCTAAAACACCATGAGGTATAATTGACCTTTTTATTGAAACTACCAACCCTGCTGTATACTCCTGTAGCACAGACACCTGTTATGTACTACTGGAACGCAAAGAAGACTGTGTATAATAGTGTCTGAGTGTGGTCTCAGTAGTCAAATGGTCAGGGTTTGAATCATAGGTCTTCCATGATTATGTCTCAGCTTCTTCATCTGCAAAATGGGGATAATAACCACACTGACCTCCTATCGTTTGGCGAGAATTAAATGAAGTAACACACGTAAATAATCTAGAACATTACCTAGTACATATTTGGTTCTCAATAAACGTTAACTATAATCGTTATTGTAGCATGTTACCATACTGAATCAAAATTATTCACTTGTCTAACTCTGTTACTAGACTATGAGAACCCTGAAGATAATTGCAGGTTCCATTCACTGTTCTCTACCCAGCTCTTACCACAGAGCACATAACAGGTATATAATCTACTGATTGAATAGAGTACTTGGGTGAAAATAAATGGAGAATGAAAAAAAAGTGATATTGATCTAGGAGTATACCACAGTCCCCCTGGCCAGTCAGTAGTATGATGCTTCTATAATAAAGATTACAAAACTTCTGAAAATCAGAAAGATAAAGTAGTAATAAGAGATTTCAATTACCTGGAGAATAGCATGAAGCTACAAATGTTGAACACAGCAAATCCAATAAATAATTGACTTGCCTGAAAACTCAGAAGATGGTGAAAGAAATGAAAAGAACTGCAAATTTAATTCAGACCAACAAGAAAGAACCATCCAGCAATTTTAACAAAAAGGCCAGAATTTGGAACAAATTAAATTTAACAAAGCTCTATTTTGCAACTATCATGAACTCCCACAATACTGTATTTTTTCTCTTCTGGCACCCATCCCTTTCTACTTTTTGTTATAATTAATCTATATAAATTTAACCTCTCTAGATTGTTACTTTTTTTTTTCTTAAGAGGGTACCAGGGGTTGAACCTAGGACCTCGTACATGGGAAGCAGGCACTCAACCACTTGATTTACATCTGCTCCCAAGATTGCTACTCTTTAAAGGAAAATACCTTGTCTTCTACATCTTTGTCTCTCCTACAGCATGTAACACCATCCCTTTCACCTAGGACTCAGTTAAGATTTACTGATTGACTAAATGGGAACAGAAGAAGCTGTGTACAGGAAAAAGAATGGGGATATGAGTGGCAATTTGCTGGTGGAATCTGTGAGACCTAGTAATTGTTTGGGTATGCTGGGGCACGGGAGAGGAAACAATTAAGAAAGCTGAGAATTCTGGTCTCAATGATTAGGAGGATGCAGGCACCTTTTAAACGCACTGGTTTCAGGAGCAAGAAGATGAATATGGTTTGGCCCTGTTGATTATGGATGTTTGGTGAAGCATTCAAATGGAAAAATCCAGGTTATGGTTGATTGGGAGATTCCAGGGCACAGGAGCGAATTCTGGGCTAGAGGTACAGTCGTGAAAGTCAGCTACATAGAGGTAGAGACTCAAAGGCATTGAAGGAAATGTGGCTTCTAAAAAGAGCAAGAAAAGAAATAAGAGAAAATCTTTGAAGAATAGAACCACAATGGCAGGAAGAGAAAGGAGAACCAGGATGGAGCCTGAGGTAAAGCGGCCAGAGATGAAAGAAGAGTTGGTTTTAAGAATATTACAGAGGAAACCAAAAAGAGAAAGTCATTTCTTGAAGGAGCATGTGGTCAACCATAACAAATGCACCAGAGTCAGAGGAAAATGAGAAAGGATGAGAAAAAAACCCACTTGCCTTGTGGAGAACAGATCCAGGAGCTTCGTGGAGGCAGAGTGGCAATAGTAAAAGCATAAGGCATCCAAAAGCCTTGAGAAAATTAAGCCGATGGGTGTGGACCACTTTCAGAAACTGGAACTGAAGGAAAGGGTTTAATACTTGTTTGTGGTATGAATGAATGAACAAATGAAGTCATCAAATGTGGCCCAATCAGATGTGGATGTATTGGAGCTATACCACACAGATTCAGAAGGATTATGAAATATCTGAGCTAGGAGGGAGCATCTAGTGCAACCCTCTGTGTAAACTAGGAGGAAGCTCAGAAAGGTTAGTTCAAAGTCACACAGCAAGTTGGTGTCAAGATGGAGATTCAAATGAAGGTCTCAGAGCTCCCAGCTGGGTGATCTTTCCACTATACAGCCTTTGAAGCATGAACATTAAGCTTGGCAAATTAGACACAAAAAGAAACCGTTTTTACCTTTACTTGGTCTTATTTTTTTCACCAGTCTATCATGCCTCATGAAGATACAAGGCTCATCCTCTCCCAGTTGGTCTGTAATAAACGATTGCTCTCTGTGGAAAAAGTGGCGAGTGGATGTTTCCAAGCTTATTGGACAAGGACCTCACGGCTTTCCCTATCAACTTGACAATAACCTTGCCATGAATACACAAGGCCCCAAGAGCCTGGCCCAGAAGCCAAATTCACATGTAAGGAGAGAAATTGGCAGGGACAGCATTGATGGGGAAACAGCTTTTCCTCTCAGTTTCACACAAGCGGAGTCTACACAGCAAAGTGAGCTAGAAGGGAGGACTGACTGGTAATCTGGCAAACGCAGGCAGTGTAAATACCCAATCCAGCAGCTCAGGCCTCTGGGCAAAGAAAAACATTTTCACTACCCCTGCCAACTTCTCTCCTCATGTACGAAAACTACTCCAGGACCTAGGCCTGGGGGACTCATGGATCCCAAACGGTGGCATTGCCAAGTTGGCATGGAATGACTTGAGGCCTCTGTCCAATGAAATATTGGCCTCCATTCTCCCCACAGCCTTCAGTCCTCCATGGTACTGGGTATTTAGGAAAGAGCACTCCCTCCATCCAGCCACTAGGGGACCATTTAATGCACTATATTAGTAATGCAGTGCCTGGGATCTGGTTAATGTAGATTCACTGGCCAAGCATCCAGATGCTATGATGATAGGTGATTTAGTAAAGCATGGCTAGCCACAATGCTGTACTTATTACTTCGTGTGTTAGCTTCAATTACTTACTGGCTCCAGCCAGTTCTAGTGGAAGAAGATATTTCTCATCAGTAAGATTTTCTGTGCTTTTCTTGGATGGCCTTTTCTAGGAATCTGAGTCCAGACACTTAAATTAAAATGGAAGAATGATTTTCAGTAGTTTCTCCATATAAAAAGGGGACTGGAGCATAAGGCCTTGCAGTCTCTTCTCTCCATGCCCAAGTCACTGAGAAGAAACTGAGAACTTAGCTCCTTCAGCTCACAGGAAACTTGGAAATTCAGAATCATTTATTTAAAACACTCACCTCTTTGAGTTTCTTTGGCCTTGCGGCCCTTCTACACCTGCTCCATCTGGGCATATGACAATTCTGTCAAGATTCACAACTATTTTTAGCATGACCAGATCTGCTCATGCAGGAATAAAGCTTTATGGGGCTGCTAACACACACCCAGATTATAAAAGCAGATTATACTCAAGTATTCATTCTGGTTCTCCTTTTTATTTTCACTAGGCCCTCTCAAATAGAGCCACCTAACAATATTGGAGACGCATTGGGACATTCTGCCTCTTCACAAAGCTGACACAAACCCTGTCGGACTAATAATGTATTCAGCAGCCACCTAGTCAGCAATGCAAAATGGTCCCCGGGTTCAAAGCTATGATACATTAGAATATAATTTGGCTGCAGCTTCTCTCTCTATTATGGAGAACAAATGCATTTTTGAATGACTTGAAGAAGAGGTCATGCTATTACTTATGATGGGTAAACTCCAAGAGGATCAGAGAGGAAACGCAGTTCAGATAAGCCCCTGGAAAGTATATATGCTCTTTCAGATCTAATCCTATTTTTTAGTCTCTCTCTTCACTTTCAGGGCAGGGGACTTGGCTGGCATCTGGGGCTCTATTCTCAGCTTGTTGTGAGATTTTTGACAATTGCTGCATCTCTTAGTACCCCCAGTTACTCCATCCATGAAGTATGGAAAATGTCACCCACCTCAGGCTATAGAGGGTACACTAAAAATTTGTTGTGCTATTATTTCCCAGAAAACTAGAATCTGGCCAGTTTCCACAAGCTCTGATATAGCTGGGTTAAAGTGGGTTTTTTTTTTTTCCCTAAGTATACCATGTTGAAAAGAGCCTGTGTGTTTAAAGCTTTGTCATCTTTTCAGTCCTTCTGCTTGTCTATTTTATATACAAGTTCATGTCAACAAGAAAACCAATTTAAGACTGTTACTGAGCAGCTCAAGTTGCTACTTCTCACAATCAATTAAGCAGTATATTTGGAGAGAAGGCAAATATGCCTCAGATATTCTTAGCCAAACCCTACAGAGAAAATTGCTTAGCCCTGCATTTTATTTGCCGTCTATCCTTTCCTAATTAAACTGGGAGAAAGGAAGAGAGGCAAAATTGTATAATTACATGAAAAATCAATCTCACTTATTTTGACAGGCCTTGAGTACATTGTTTGAAACCATGACTAAAAGTAATTATTTTCCATGTTCACATATTTTTAAATATGTGCTATATGTTGAGCCAGCTTCCAAGTCCAGGACATGGTGATTCTTGATGGCTTTCATTGGTAGAGAAGGAGTGGGGTGTATGAGGGCAAGATTCAGCCCTCTTATGAACAGTTTCACAGTGCTCAGAGCCGGTCTTGGCTGTATACTCTTCAGCCAGCACCAAGTTTCTTTTGCTCGAGAAATAGTCACAGTCCATCTGCTGTGCAAATACACAAATACAAAACCGTCACCCGTTTCATTAGGAATTAGTCCCCACCAGGATACAGCAGCCCTTTCACCTTTCAGATGAGGAATGAATGTTGTAATTGTAGATGAGAGCTCCCAAGTGGGGCCCTTCCTGGGCAATGAATGGAGTCAGCCTTGGCTCCATTGGGCCAGTCGTGCCCAAGCTAGTTTTGTACCCAGTACAAAAACCACATATACCAATTCTTAGCGTAACTTCTGTTACACTCGTAGCTATCTTTTTTTCATCCCATTAGGTGAGTTTGGATGGAGAAAAATTGAAGACTCGAGTAGAGGCGAGCTCACTAATCACTTCCAAATACCCAGTGTATGAGCTCCAGTTCCTGGCTGCTAAGTTGTCCTGCATCTTCCCCACGGCCAATGTTTTCACATTCAGTTTGCAAACCATAAACTTCCGAAAGAGTCAGGCTGACTTCCTAAGAGTCCTGCACTGTTCTGAATATTTTTGAAAAATAATGATTTGGTTTTATTCCTGTAACTGGGAAGGAGGAGACAAAAAAAGCGGGGGAGAATTAAAAGCTCTGGCATTCTCTGCCAGATTTGGGCATGACCAAAGGGATTAAAGAAGAGGAATATCTAAAACTGTGTCCTTGTATATACATATAAAATAACTCTGGAAGGGTCTAAAAACCTTGTAACAGTGGTGGTCTCTGGGAAGAGAATTGGGAGCTGGGAAAGAGATGGCGCTAAAAAACACCCACCGTTTAAGTAGTCTTTTAAATTCAGAAGAGGGAAGAAGAGGAGGAGGCAGCAAGTGCTATAGTCTTCAGAAAGATACAATTTTGTTTTACATGGAAACAAATACATTTCTAATTTCAGACACAGGCAACACTTCCCTAGATGCATTTTTTTTAAAAATCAATCTCCTTTGAGAAGGTTAGTAGGAAAGAGAAATTCTAATAGTTAGCCTAGAGTTCAGATTTTTAAATGTCTCATTACCTATTTTATTTTCTCTTTCTCTGGCATGGTCTTTAACCTCTTCTTTCTCTGTCGGGCACATCCATAGGAAAGACAAAGGTCCTAAGCGTACAGTGTTGGTTATCCAAATGTAATTTGTTCTGCCTTCACCACAGGCACTCCTTCCTTTAAGTATATATTCTCTTAGATAACTTTCTTTATCTTTCTTAGGATTTCCCTTGATTGCTTTCCTTTTCCTCTCTCATAATATTTGTTGAGTACTTACTCTAGTCCCTCTTAGACTTCATTTCTTGGGTGCTTATGTGATGCCAGGCACCATCCTAAGCACTTTTTACACGTATCTCAATCTTCAGAGACACCCTATAAAGTACTATTAATACTTCCATTTTCTGAACGAGAAAGTCAGATATTAGACAGATGAAGTAAGTTACCCAAAGTCCTACAGCTAGTAAGTGACAGAATTAGGATTTGAATCCAGATCTGCCCGTTAAAAGCCTCACATTCTCAGGTTGCTTTTCTTTTCTCATCCTTTAATGTTTTTTTCAATTTCTTTTTTTTTTTCTTCAAATTCCTATTCACTACCTGTTGCTGTGGTACTATTTGCCTCTTCCCTTTTTTCTCATTATTCTATTGTTTACTCCTTCTCAGGTCCAAGATGCAAGTAGAAATTTTAATTTGTAGGGCCTCCTTTCCTACCACTCAGAGTCAAACCCATGGCATAACATTTGAAGCAACGGGTCATGAGCTATGTACTTGGAAGGAAGGAGATTTCCTGCTTATTTAAAACTATGATACTTAGTTAAACACTCATGCTTGATAATTATTCTTGTCCCTAAAGTCCAGTGATCTGAGATTAGGCATCTTAATAAAGTAACAGGGGGAGAGGGAATATATTTGACTATACATTCATGTTTAGCTGGTGTTGGCAAATTATTCATAAAAAACAGATTTTCTCCATGAAATGTAGCCTTTATACTTGAAAGAAATGCAGACCCCAAACAAAATCCTATTATGAACAAAGGCTTTTATTTTTAGCCCCAAAATATCAAACCTTGCAAAAATGTTAAGCCTAAAACAGTATTCCATTATTGAGAGATTATTTTGATGATGGGAGGACAGAGTTGCTCTTGTCCTGTTTACATCACTGTATTTCCGAGTGGGTCATTATTATTATTATTACTATTGTTATTATTAAATACCTAATGAAGGAAAGGAAAGTTTGGAGAAAGAATATAAAGACTCCAGAAATAGAACTCATATGTAAGTCTTGCCCCACCCTCTACACCTCATAAACTAGGGATTAGGAAGAAAAGAAGTGACCCTGGAACAAGGGAAAAGCATATGAAGCCAGAATTCATATTCACAAGGCTGAACTAAGAGGGAGAAAAATAGTTTTTTCTAAAGATAAATATGTGTGTACATAGACATGCACTCACACACCTCAACCTGCTCTGCCTCTGGAGCCTTGGCTCAGTGGAGCCTATGGCAACGACTCAATTGCATGACGTCATCTCATATTACCACTAATATGTGGTAATGAATTCATTGCATTGGCTCTATGAACAGAAATTCATCCCTGCCCCTCCCCCTGCCCACCCCTTTCCTAACAGTAAGCCAAGCTTGTGACCACCGAGCTGCTCAGCCTGTGTGCTTAACGCATTCATTAAACAGGGAGACTGGGGATGGTTTCCTATGTTTCTCATTATTTAAAAGAACAAGTTAATCTCCCCTTTGGGGAGCAGTCAGGGAACTAAAAACTTCACGATCCTCTTAAATACCTCCTTCATCGACGGGTCTGCTTTCATAATTTTATGGTTGTGGCTTTGGAGCAAATTTTAGAGAAGTACAGTTAGTTGATGGAGGGTAGAAATGAAGAGAAAGAAGAAAGAGACTGGGAAATAACTTAGTGGTGAGGGAAAGAAATCAAGCCATCTGATGTATGTCAAGTGCTTTATCAGCTACATCTCCTTCCCTTTTCGAGTGCCTATCATATCACACAAACTGCTCCTAAAGAACCCTCCTTTTACCCTCTCCCCTAATTAAATGTGCACTTCATTAATGTAAATTGGGGGTTTAATGCTCTTGTTGAAATTCTGAAGAAAGTGCTATGGCCTTGCGAAATGCTTAAGCATCATTGCAAATTAGATTAGGGACCAAGAAAGGCAGTAAAATTAGAATGATAATGGCTGATGTGGCTTCCTGACAGGCATGACTATTCAGGGATCAATGGAATGGAGAACAGTTTCCCGAGCCGAAAGTGAAAGGCAGGGACAAACGTCAGCCTACAGATGTGGCTTTTGGAAGCACTTTCAATTAGTTTAATTTGGTAAATGGTGGGGATTTAGAGGCTCTCAGCCAGTCATACAAGACAAGAATACATTGAAATGTTTTTCACTTTTTAACATAAAATAGGATTGGCTTTAGATTTGCATTTCTCGAACAAGAAGATGGAGTGGGGCGGGGTGGGATGGAGGCGTGCAGGGAAAGTTTCCAAAGTGTTTTACCACTCTGCTTTTGAAAATGGAAATGACTTTTATAAGCTTGGACTGAAACCTTCCAAATAGTGGGAAAGGGGAGAGTAAATGTACCCCCTTTTGGTTCTCAGGAAGGCTTTAAATCCTGAACACATTAAGAGCCCAATGTGTGCTGAAACGTGTTGACTAGAGCGGGGGGGGGAGGGGGGGACTGAAATATATTCAAGCCCACCCATCATTTCTCACTTCTGTTTTTCATCTTTAAGATAAATAAATGTAATTCTCAGTTATAGCGCCCATTCTGTCCCCCCCAAAAAAGTTTTTTAATAGCATTTTATAAAGCTATGACAAAAAAAGCGAATATTAAAAACCCTATTCCCCAACTATGCACCCAAGCACATGTGCTGTAGTTTATATTTATGAGGGCATCAACACACCCACATCGGTAGACACTCACTTGACAATCATTTGGCAGTTACTTCAGAGCAAGGCGCTCATTTGGTTAGTGCTAAGTGCGCCTTTTCCTTTTTGTTCCCTCCTAAGTCCACCCCACCCCCAAACCACTGATGTCTTCCCTGGAAAATAAATTGGCACTAATCTGGTGGATGGGGACGTTTATAGGCACGACAGCTTCTGTGCACAAAGACCTCCTTCAGATTTGCAAATGTTGACTACAGGTCCCTCCTTGTGTTCCCAGAATGCTGTCAAGCTCGAGTTGGACCTCCTCCCTGAAGGCGTCTGCATCTTTCATGAGTGAAGAGGAAGGAGATGATGCGTCAGAAACTACGGTAAATATTACCAAATCCCTAGTGACTCCCAAAGCCCGTTCAACCTCATGAACTCGCGAGGGGATTCACCTCCCAGAGCCATACATTCCTTTCACAGATTCACCAAAAGTTTGCTAATAGGTTCACCTCTCACTCTTTTAAGATAATCCCGCAAGTCAGCAGCAAGCATGGAGATAGACAAAACCCACAGCAAAAGGAGAGATCCATGTGCGCAATAGGGAAGAGAGTGATCTCCAGAAGCAGTGAAAATAAATCAAAGGTGAGCTCATGAAACAGTTTGCATTGTGTTCAGACCACGTGGTGGCTAGGAGCTCTTCATTTCAGCAAGATCTGAGCACAGTCAAATACCCAATTCATGGACTTTGACCATTTCATAGAGGTTATTTGTCTCCCACAGAAACATCAAGATGAGAAGGGGGGAGGGGAACCAAGTAAAGGATTCCAATTAAGTTAATAAAATAATATCTAATATTTGTGTAATAGTGTGCCATTTTCCAGGAACAAAGACGAATTCATTTGATCTACTACAAGGTATTATGAGGTAGAAAGGTAAATAAATAATTCTTCTTATTTTATATATGAGGAAAATAAGATTCAAAGGACTCCAATTACTCTCCCAAAGATGGCGTTAGTAAATAGCAGGGGAGGGACTAAATCAAACATCTTTTTCTAATAAATTTAATATTGTAAAGCTGATAGATGAGTATTGTAAAAAAAATCCAAATAATACAAAAATGTACAAAGAAGAAAGTAAAATGCATACCAATAATTACTGAAAAGACTTTCACAAACGTTCTTTCACATATCTTTCTTTACATATAAGATAGATAATAATAACATGATTAATGATAATATGAACTAACACATTGAGTTCTTACAATGTGCCAGGACCATCTTTGGTACGTAGGATATTAGTTGCATTTACTCCTCAGAACAATCTTGTGAGGTAGTTGTAACTTACAAATGAGAAAAGTGAGGCTTGTAGAGGTTTATTTGGCCAAACCCACACAATTGTGAATATTACTTTCAAAATATGATCATACTAATCATAAAATTAGGTAACTTGCTTTTTTTGCCTAACAGTAGCTCATGAGCATCTTTCCATGTATCTACTTCATATGTTTCAGGGATACATATATTTCATTGTATGTAAGTACCATAATTTAATTAACAAGTTCCCTATTGACAGACTTTTTGGTTGCTTTTAATTTTTTTTCTTTGATGAACAATGCCATGATGAAAAAGACATGGACACACTTTCTTTCACACTTAGCTGGCTTTCTCCTTAGGGCTATTTCTTAGACATGAGATTTAGAGCAAAACTCAAGGCTTCTGATTCCAGGTTTCAAGTGCTTGCCCTCACCCTACTGCCTCATGGCTGCCTAGATAACGGGGTATATCATATAAACTCAACAGCTGATTGGCTGCAGGCTTCAGATTTTTCAAAGTATGTTCCCAATGTGTGATCCTTCCTTCAACTAAACATTTATGTGGGATTTTTTTTTTTCCCCTCTCTGGGCACTCAGAGAATTGCCTGTAACTATAACCCAAGCCCCTAAGCAATAGCGATATGATGGTGATATGAAATGGGACAGTACTAGTCACTTCCTTCCTTCTTGACAGTCAATAAACATTTGATTGGATGCTAAGGCAACAAGCCGAGTAAGAGACTCGATGGCCTGAAGAACCACAGACAGGCAAGACACAGAAAAGTAATGAGGCAATTACAAAAGGGTGTGCAAAGTGCTGTGATAAAGATATTCCGTGATTATGTGGGCAATCAGGCGTGGCTCTCAGCCCACACCGGTGAACTCAGGGAAGGCCTTCCCAGCATAGGAGATTTCTGGGAAAATACTAAAGAATGAATGAGCTGGAGTTGCCCAGGCAAAGGAGGATTGTAGATGCTGGCTCTTCCAGGCCTCAGCTTTTGTCAGGGAGCCTTCTCCACACAGCTGCCTCCTCCCGGTCCCATAACCACTCCTCCTTGCTCCTTCATGCCAAAGGCTGAATGATAATGGTTTCCCACCTACTAACTTCAAGATACTGGACTCTCTCTTTGTTATTTTCATAAATCTTGCCCTGCCCTTGGTCCATTATTAAATTCTCTTCAAAATGCTCAGTTTGAGGATGGGATCTATTTCCTGCCAAGACATATACACATAAAATTTTGGACACAATTCTACAGATTTCCAGCCCTTCCTGCCCTCATGCACATCGCCAAGCCCGTCTAAGGAAGCAAGAGGAAGAACCCCAGCTCAGAAGAAACGCACATCTCTCAAGATTGGCCCCGTTCTCTAGTTGGCACAATAATCTCAGTGGGATATTTCTCTTCTGGCACCAGTTAGAAAGTGTTCAATTTCATTTCACTTTAATTTGCAATAAATGTGCCTAATTTTATTTTTAATTTCCTAAATAGATTGATTTGGCAAAGCCACTACACCAGCTCAAAGGTTAAGTTCTTGATTGAAAATGCTAATATCAAATTCATTTTCTCAAACACTGATTCTCTGATTTTGTGAAATTACTCTTTTTCAGATAAGAATCAGGCAACTGTAGAGATGGGAGGTTTGGTAGAAATGAACCCAGTGAGGCCCAATGAGGTTAAAAGTATTGCCCAAAGGAGGCACAGCTAGTTAACATCCTTCCATTACACTAGAACCTTGCGTTCCTGAATCGAGGCAGCTCTTGTTTGCACTGAAAAAGGATTGTCTCCTAGCATGAGTCTCTGTATTTTGGGAGACTCTTCCTCCTTTGGCACAAACCACTTTCAGATATGGTCTCAATTTTACTAACTATGTCCTGGAAGGAGGTTTAAAAAAAGAATTTTTTTTTTAATTAAAAAAAGAGTAGCACAAGAAGAAACTGGTAAGAGTAGATGCTTCCTGGATGGGAAATTGGGTGACAGAGGGAAGGAGTAAGGGATACTTTGTAAGCTTTGACACTTATAATATTTGAATTTATCGATTCGAAAAATAAATCAACTTATTTAAAAGGTTAAAAAGTGGAGAGAACAGGTATCGCTTGCATTCTCTTCAGCAAAACAATATTGCCCACCTACTGCATGTTATGAAATATCCTAGGCATTCCAGGGGGTGTAAAGATAACTAAGCCAGAGTTCCAGACTTCAAAGAGTTTGTCGTTTTGCGGAGAAGACAGAAATGTCCAGGGAAAAAATGATAATCCATCAAGGAATGTGTGATGTCACAGAATAAAGCATACTCCTGTAATAGAGATAGAAGGAGAGCCATTTCGACTGAGTTGCATATGAACAGATGAGTAGAACTGGGGAGGGATGTGCCCAGGGGAGGGAACTATGTCAGCAAAGGCCTTGATTTGGAAATCAAGGAGGACTTGGGCTATGCTTCTGCTCATACTACAGTGAGCAAGGATAGATGATAATCTTCAGTCCCTCCCAATGTCCAGATGTGAGGATACCCAAATTTTTCACGTTTGTAATCACTATGCCTTACATGAATATGACATTTCAGTTTTTAAAAGTTATTATCATATAAACTGCTTCCTATAACTTCACAAAAACTTATTCTCGTGATAAAGTTGAAGAATCTAGCTGAGAGAAGACACAGGAGTGGAACAGGATATTCAAGCTAACTCCTTCATTTTACAGGTGAGGAAACTGAGCCAGAAATTTCTGAGGTCCATTGCCCTCACATATCTAGGGGACAAAACCAAACCTGTGTCTTTCTTTCCTCTTTCTTTTCAGCTTCTTTCTGTATGAATAATTTGAGGGCACAGTAAATGGGCATTGACTTGTATACACTTATGTTCCGCCTATATACCGAAAGTAAACGTGTACAAGTCAAATGTTCATATGATATCCATCATCTGAAAATGTATTAGAAAAATATGCTTCTATGACTACCAAAAGCATGAGCGAGCATTTTTTTTCTCACCTTAGTGTGATTGCGTCTCTGGGTGGAT
>PVKH010025688.1:0-13370 GCA_004027955.1 Chaetophractus vellerosus | reverse complement strand
GCCGCCGTGGGCAAGGCAAAAAGCCACCACGGGCAGGGCGGAGCCCCCACGGGCATGGCAAAGTCACCCGTGAAAAGCGGAGCTGCCGCCTGCGAACTGCAGAAGCCGAGCAGCCCGCAAAAAACATGGAGGACTGCTGCCCGCAAAACATGGAGCGGAGCCGCCCGTGGGAATGGAATGGAGCCACCCTCGAACGGAAGGCGTTCCGACTCGGCGCGTCGCCGCGGGGACGGGGGGAGACAAGAAGCAGACATAGAAAAACACAGAAGAATGGACACACAGCAAGAGCAAGCAGAAAGGGGGGGGATATGTAATAAATAATAAATAAATCTTTGAAAAAAAAAAGAAAGAGAGAGAGAAGAAAACAAGTAAGTTAATTTTTTAAATATATTTTTATTATAGAAGTTGTGAACTTACAGTTATGCACATGTATAGAATTCCTATACAACACTCCTTCACCAACACACCCCACTTTTTTTGCTGCAAACTATGAGATAATATCATCCGACTATTACCACTTACTATGGTTCATAGTGTACATTTGGCATAATTTTTCAATAACCCCCTATTATTAACACAGTAACTCTTTGGCATGAATGCAAGAATATTACAGTATTGTTGTTAACTATAGTCCATAGGTTACATTAGTTGTATTTTTACCGTGCTTCTCCACATTCCCACCACTCTGCAACAGTGATGTATATCCGTTTCTAGTTCACAGAAGGATATTCTTGCATTGGTATTATTAACCACAATTCTTATCCACTGTATTATTCAGTCTGTAGATTATTCTCTAGCTTTCTTTCAATTGACATTTGCATCCCTAACCTACTGTTTTCAGCCACAATCCCATCTATAAACCAGCTGCTACAAACTATAATGTGTTGCCATCAACTCTATCCATTTCCACACTTTTAAGTCAAGTTAATTAAAACTTCTACATAAATTAAGCATCAGTAGCCCTTAAAAGCCCTCCTCTTATTTCCTAATAACCGAACTCAATGTATCTGTTTTTCATATTTAGTTCATATTAGTGAGACCATGTAATATTTGTCCTTTTGTGTCTGGCTTATTTCACTTAGCATAACGTCTTCACGATTCCTCCATGTTTACCATGTGTCCCAATTTCATTTCTTCTTACTGCAGCATAGTATTTCATCATATGTATATACCACATTCTGTTTATTCATTCATTGGTTGATGGACACGAGTTGTTTCCATATTTTGACAATTGTGAATAATGCTGCTATGAACATTGATGTGCAAATATCTGTTCACATCACAATTTTCAGTTCTTCTGGATATATTCCTAATAGAGGAACTGCCGGATCATATGGCATTTCTATATTTAGCTTCCTGAGGAACCGCCTTACTGTCTTCCACAGAGGCTGCACCATTTTACAAACCCACCAACAGTGAAGAAGTGTTCCTATTTCTCCACATCCTCTCCAGCACTTGTTCTCTGTTTTTTTTTTAATGACTATTATATACAGTGTGAAATGATATTTCATTGTTGCTTTGATTCTGATTTCCCTAATTGTTAATGATATGGAACATTTTTTTCATATGCTTTTTGGCCATTTGTATTTCCTCTTTGGAGAAATGCCTATTTAAGACTTTTGCCCATTTTTAATTGGATTGTTTGCTCTTTTATTGTTGAGCTGTATGATCTCTTTATATAGAATGGAAATCAAACCCTTATCAGATAAGTGTTTTCCAAATATTTTCTCCCTTTGAGTGGGCTGCCTTTTTACTTTTTTGGCGATGTCCTTTGAATCACAAAACTGTTTTAAGTTGGAGGAGATACTATTTATACATGTTTACTTTCCTGGCTTGTGCGTTCAGTGTAAGGTTTAAGAATCCACCACCTACCACCAGGTCTTGAAGATGTTTTCCTACATTTTCCTCCTGGAGCATTATGGTTCCCAAAAAGTTAATTTTACATCTTAAATGTTATTAACAAATAAACAAAATAATAGATAAATTAAAAAAGAAAAACTTTGGGGGCTTGAGAGTGAAGGAAGTTCATTTTTATATTTTTTAAGCCATCAGGGTTTATTTAAAGGTTTGATACCTATCTTGAGACGTGAATGTGCCAATATGTGAAAAAGATACTCAAGAAAAGGGATGATCAGAGACAAGGGCTCCAAAATAGAAAAAATGCTAAGGTGGAAGAATCAGAAAACCTGTCATCAAATAACCAATTGTGTAACTTTCAGAGAAAATTTTTGATTATTCTACACCTCGACTTCCTTATCCATAGTGAGTTGAGTAAGATGTCCCCGGAAAAGTATTTTAGTTTAACAATGTTCGTTATATTTCTGATTACTTTTACATTAAAGTCAATGTTATTGATGTTATAGTTGCAATCTATGTTTGTATGTGGAATTTATTGAAATAAATCTGAGTGTTCTATTTGGAATGAAAAAAAACAACAACATGGATTGAGTTTCTCCTTGAGGTTTTAATTCTCCTTTTTCTTCCTTACTCTTCAGTTTATTTACTTATAAAGCACTGTATTGTAACATTTACAAAGTTTGGTGTTGTAAGTTCAGATCTTTTATAGTAAATTTTATTAATTTTTGAAAAATCTTACCTTGGGTACTTTGATGTATTGCTTATAGATAATATGAACAGTTATTAATTACATAGGTATTTATCTTTATTTAATATGTTACACCAACACGGTTATGCAATAACCATTGAAACAATAAGAGAAATTTATTTTAAAAGGTTTTTGAATAGCAACTTTGGATGCCATAATGCTATTGTAATACTATAATTTATTTTTAAGGCAAGATATGCTAGATTTTGCATTGAGGTATCATTTAAAGCTGGGTATTAGTATATATGTTTATCTGCAGAGGTATGGCAAATAGATATTTCTATTTAACAAAATTGAATTTCACTGATAAAGTTGACTTCATGCATAAGACCTCAAGTATTTGCAAATATATCTTAACCACAGTTTGAGTAGTATCAAACTTATATTACTAAACTATATTTGTTTATGCATTCTTAACCATATGTCCTTACAAATATATTAGGTATCTTTACTAATTTTTTTCCAGTGATTAGAGATACAAGCTGTGATTCATTTCAAATGAAGGAATTGTGATCGTTTTCACCCTAAGAAATAGAATTACAAATAGCAAGAAGTAGTTGAACATGAAAATTCTTCAAAAGATATCTACCTCATTCCTATCATGTAAAATAGGTTATTTTAGACATCAGACTAATATGCCAGGGACTACAGGATGCATTCACACACACAAGCCATCTCTAGAACAATCCATGAGCTTTATATCTCATTGGAAGTTTTTCTTTTCAAGCAGCAAGTTACATGCAGGCAGGAATTATGGTCATGGTCAACTTCTTCAAATACAAAGACAATTGCTTTAATCTTGCCTTGATTTTCATTTTTATAAAATAAGGATCTGGTCTGGATGGACTCTGGCTCATTTCGCTGAGCAAGATTTGATATATAACGTATCCTGACTGCCAAATACAAAATTCAAAAAGTTTTCACAACAATAATAAAAATAGTTAATAGCTAGTAGCTACTGGGGAAAATACCAAGGTAGCCAAGGTTGCAAAGATAATTATTTGTCCTGTCTCTTTGGAATCAAATACCTATTAATTAGGCAATTTCACAAATTATTTCAATCAATGACATTTAATTCTCACAAATAACAATGTGAAGTGCTGAATTCTGTTCATAAGGAACAGAAATTCACTCTGGCTAATTTAATTTTTTAAAAGGAATTAGCTTAATAATAATTATAACTTAGAGATGAGACAGAAGGACAGAGAGAAGGGAACAAGGAAAAGCTAAATAACCCTTCTTATTGAAGGATAGATACATGCACAGATCTAGAAATTTCAATAAGGAACAAATGGATTGTATATTTAGAGCATTGACTTTAGGTTCATCTCAGTGTGATATTGCACTCAATATTCAAATACCAGAAGCTAACGTCTGATTATCTTGAATGAATGACACCTTGATAGCAGGTGATAGTAGGAAAGAGGCAGGTATAAATGGAATCTTCCCCAGGACCATGTAGAATGTAGTGTGAAGATTCCCCGTAGAAAACTTAGGGTGATTTTACCAACAGAAGGGGGAAGGTTTTCTGTACAGAAGAAAGAAGTAATGACCCATACTATGGGTATCGCTTATTGGTTTCAGAGAGATAAGTTACATTAATTTAGTCAAGGCAACACAACTTTAAACAGTAATTTTCCAAACTTCACATTCCATTCCTCTTCACAATACTTATAAGGCAAGGGTTAGAACATAGATTTCAACATTTCACTTACCAGTAAACACTAGATAGAGGTCCGAGATTGGGATAAATACTTATGCATTGCCACGTGTTTGTAAGCACACACATTTATAAACACATGCAAATTAGAGGAAAAGAAATGCTTTATAGATCGATTTTTATAATTAAATGTGGCATATTTTTTCCAATACATAATTTCTATGTGAAAAGTCTTTATTATAGTTTGAGGCTCATTGGCCAATCAAATAAAAAAATATATATAAAAATGAAAACTCTTTTCTCAGTTTCAGTTTTAAATACAAAGCATACATTTAATTATAGCCAGAAACAGATGCCAAACATATGGCACAGATATAGAGCTGATTTTCATCATTATCAATTAAGTGCTCACTCGCTGAATATAATAGGTACTGTAAGGAGGATGTCAAAAGCTATAAATCTCTAAGCACAGTGAGTAGGACAAGGTTAAATTTAAGCTTAATATGGAATAAGATGTTTTTTTGCTGTTCTAATTTCTATAAAAATTGAAGTTTTATTATTATAGTTTATATCAAGACTATTAATGTGCATTCTTAAATGCTCCAGAACAGTTTAGCATTTTAACTTTAGAGAAATAAAACCTTTATATATACCCAACCCTCAAACATAATTGTGTATGTATTTTAAATATTTTTTTAAATTTTTTATGAAATTATTTTTAAATTTTAAATAAGCCTTAGATTACATAAATGTTACATAAAAAATATAAGGGATTCCCATATGCCCAATCCCTCCCCATCCCACACTTTCTCACATTAACAACATCCTTCATTAGTGTGGTACATTTCTTACAATTGATGAACACATATTGAAACATTACTACTAACTATGGATTACTATTTACATTATAGTTTACATTCTGTCCCACACAATTTTGTAGTTGCAGGCACTCTCTATTCCTTGGGATGGGCATTGTCCATCATCATCTCCTTGTTAGTTGTCTTGGGTGAGTCCAGTGAACTTCAGAGTAGGTGTTGCAACTCTGCTGAAATTCAGGGCCCAACTGGCTCATTGATGGCCAAGATTTAAGTCTCTGGGACATATATTTATCAAGTATAGTGTTATTATAAGTTCAAATAAAAGCAGCAGAAGAGCCATGTCTAAGGAACCTATAAATGAGTCTAACTCTGTTACACTGGCGATCATAAATTACAAAGCAAGGCCCACTGACAAGGTGCCAAATTCCTGAGCTGTCTACCCTGCTTATAGTTTCTGGATGCCCTTAAAGCCCTCAGGAGGCCCAGGATGGGAATTCAATATTCTTTTGGTTATTGTGTGGATCTCCACCTACCAAGACCATGCCCCATGAACACTGGAATATATTCATATGCCTTAGAGGCATTTCCCCATCACTGACACCCTGTAACAGTGATCCTCCCCTGCCACTATTGTGACCCTTCTGTGATGCAAAACCTCTCCATAAATGAAACCAATCAAATAACCAAATAAAATTAATAAGAAAATGAAATAATTTTTTAAAAACCCAAGAAAATACAAAAAAAATGTTTAACTTGAAATAATAAAAAAAATGTTTGACATTGTGTCTTCCATCACTGTAAGATCTGTTATCTTGTATGTACAGTGACATTTTCTTTTATTCCATCAGTGTCTTTTTAAATTTTATCTTCAAAGAGTCTTTAGGAAACAGAAAAGTCACATACAGAATATAAGGGATTCCCATATGCCCAACACCCTTCCCCTTTCCTCCTCTCCCCTATTAATAACATTTTACATGTGGATAGTACATTTGTTAGAACTGATGTACAAATATTGAAGCATTACTACTAACCATGGCCAATGGTTTACATTATGATTTACGTTTTGGATAGGTTTTGATGAAATTTGAAATGGCCTGTATCTGTTATTGCAAGATCATGCTGTACAGCCCTAATACCCTAAAAATGCCCTATGTTGCATCTATTCTATTCTTCCCTCCCCATCCCCTAGAAACCTATGGTAACCATTAAATTTCAATTTTTGAAGAATAAGATTCACAGTTACTTGCAGTAATACTGAGGGCTTGATGTATTGTCTGTTTTCTTTTATTAGGCACTGCCTATGTTCTGGAGGGATTCTTGTCCCTCTAATAGAGAACATAGCAGGACTCCCCAGGATGTTGATATTTTCTTGCTTATTGTGTGGGTCTCCACTCACTGATATAACATACTATGACCAGACGAACACTTACATATTCCATAGTAGCCTTCCCCAGATGTCCCCTGTCCCTTATACACCCCCACACATCCAACAGCCTACACTAGTAACCTTCCCTGCCCTTTTTGCCAAAAGAACATTCCCAACATTGTAGTTTTAACCACAGACCTGCAAATCCCGCGAGCTCACCTGCTCCTTCCCCTGACCCTCCCCCAGTTTCATGAATAGTCTATCCATGCATATATTTTTTAAACCAGTAATTTTATTCATTACGGAATTTCTTGGCATCAAAATATTTTTCAACAACCATTTCCATTTTAAAAATACATAAAAATATGTAAAATTTAATATACAAAAAATCAATTAATAAAAATAAAATCCATGAAATTGTGCACTTATGTTTTAATACCTCAGCCCCAAAAGAATACAGGACAGTACAGATCTGGAGAGTGCAGTCTACTATCAGTGACTAAATTAGGCTTCTTTATTATAATGGAAATGATAATAGATAACTTTTATTAAAAACACATATCTGTGAGGCATTATGTTTTATGCTTATTTTTTAAATAAGAAAACAGTATTACTGTGAAACATGCACATTATTAACATTTGTAACATTAAATAACTCATTTCCACAAGTTTTACTGCATGCTTACTCTGTCATAAATGCATAGTTTAAATTGAATCATGTATCTTTAAAAAACTTGTAGAGAAATTATTTGTCTAATTAATTTTTCATTAAAGTAAACATTGTGAGTGAAGTTAAATAACTTTTTCATGGACACACACAAATTCAAAATGAGACATGGCAATTTTTGTGACAGTCCTTTGGCTGCTTAAACATTTTTTGAAGTCTATCTAAAGGACTTTTGTGAAGAAAACACTTTGGGAGCTCTTACAGTTTGAAATGGTAAGTGCAGGAGAGTACACAGAGGAATGTTCTAATTTAGGCCAAGGGTTCAGCTAAGGCTTTCCTGAAGGTATGACATTTGAAGTAAATTCTTTTATATAAGTAGGAGGTATCAAATAAAGTTTGGTGGAGTGTTCACTCATTAAGAAAAGTAAATCAGGTGTGAAGAAACAGAGGTAGCAAACTATATAGCTTGAATATCTGTGCAGATGATCGTACTGGTGAAAAGAACTGGAAATGTGTGTTGGGGTGGGGCTAGATTTGAGGGAAAGTTAAAGTTTAGATATATTAAATTAAGGTGGCTATAAGGTATCCAAAAAGAAAAATCTGACGAAGCATTGGAAATACTTATCTGGAGCTCATTCAGAATCCTAGACTCATTTGGCAAAGTTTTGGGACCATTGTGGGAGGGGGGGCGCAACTTGTTGAAAACCTATGTATTGTAATATGAATTGGAGTATTTATATTAAATGAAACCATTCTCTGACCCTATACACATTACAGGCTATTGGGTTATAGAAATAATGGATATGAAGAAGGTCTCTGAAAATATATGTAATTTGTAAGGCAAAACAATGAAAAGATTGGTCCACAGGGAATTTAAGGAGTTATCATACCTAACTCCTAACTAGGTAGCAATATGCATGCCTAAATAAAACTTCTAAAGTATAACCAAAAAGGCAAAGGGAAAATATTAATTTAAAAAAAGGTTAAACTCCCACAGAAACTTTGAAAAAATATGAGTTTTGAGAAAGAGAGTAAAAGGGAAGCAGGTGTGGCTCAACCAGTTGGGTGCCTGCTTACCACATGGGAGGTCCTGGGTTTGGGTCCTGGTGCCTCTTAAAGAAGACAAGCAGACGCAACACCTGCTGCAACGAGGTAGACGCCGCACCTGCCACAACAAGTTAACCACCACACCCACTGCAACGAGCAGGCGCCTAAATGAGCAGGTGCCATAAACCAGGAGATGCTGCAGCCCACAGGGAGTGGAGTGGCCCAGGCCAGTGGGCAATTACCTCCCATGTGGGAGGTCCCGGGTTCAGTTCCTGGTGCCTCCTAGAGAAAGCAATCAAACAATGAGCAGACAGATGAGAGAACCAACTAGGAAAAGGGGAGATAAATTTAAAAATTAAAATAAATAATAAAAAAAGACACAGAGTGGTAAATCCTCTGTCACATAGGAAGTTCATCCTTTGTCTCCATTTGCATGGATTGAAAGTTCATTATTATCCATGGTCATTGATAATCTTGAGAGGATTATTTCAGGATAATGATTGGAATGCAGTGGTTTGAATAGTGAATAGTACATGTGAACTGGTGTATGTGAAGGGAAATAGAAACGCAGGTAAGTAAGTTGAATACCTATAAGTATATCTAAGATTTCTGTTTACCAGCTCTCTGGTAATTGTTAGCTGAGGCATCTGACCTCTTCAAAGGTAGCTCCTGGTCAAATATAGCAAGACTGGAGGCAGTTTGTAATGTAAGTCTGTTTACTCAGTCTTCTGGGAAGGAGAAGATGATGAAGGAGAAATATGCTTCTATAAAATTTATTCTCAGAAGGAGAGCATAGTAAAGTTATACCTGAGTCAGCATGAAAGTGCCTCATTTCCTGGGAAGACACAGAAGAATTAAAGTGGTCAAAAAAAGAATAAATGCACCATCATTGAGTCTGCATTTAATGCTAAAAGCAAATTACTATATTCTCCAAATATTTATTGAGCACGTCATAGAAACCAATATCCAAATATGTAGTAGGTACTTAAAAATATATATTGAGAGACTGACTGACTGAGGGAGTAAAGAACAAATCAAAGAAAACATGAATAATAATCGGAGAGATTTATTTCACTGGCTTTAAGCTTACAAAATACTTACAGCCTCTTGTTGGTTTTATTCTGTAACACCTTAAATATTGCAGCCAAGTGTGCTGTGCTATACAAATCAATAAGGTGATTGTTGTATCAAATTAAATTTACATAAACATATTTTATAATGTAGTGTATGTATTATATACACTTTTATACCATGCATATACACACAGACGTTTTTAGTTCTCTTCCCTGCTTTTTTATTTTTATTTTTATTTTTTTTTAAAGATTTATTTATTTTATTACATATCTCCCCTTCCCCCCCGTTGCGGCGACACGCCGAGACTTGGTCACTGCGCAGGCGCGGCTTTCCCCGCTTGTGGGCGGCTTCTGCTTCCATTCACGGCCAGCTCTTGCTTCAGTTTGCGGGTGGCTGGCTGCGCTCCATTCGCGGGGGACCTGCCCTGCCCGTGGCGGCTTTGCCCTGTCCGTGGCAGCTTTTTGCCCTGCCCACGGCGGCTCTGGCCCGCCCATGGCGGCTTGCCATTCTCAAGGCGGTCTGCCCCCTAGGAGAGGTCCCCGGGAATCGAACCCAGGGCCTCCCATGTGGTATCCCAGCGCGCTCTTTATCCACTGAGCTATCTAGCTGGGCCCTTCCCTGCTTTTTTAAACTCACTGCTTAATTACTTAATTCCCAATTTTGAGTTCAAATAATGAACTTTCAATCCATATGCAACTTAAAGTTGACAAATGCAAGTATATCCAGTCCAGCAAGCCTACACGCATTATTTTCATATAAAGCTTAGTATAATAAAATCTTAATTATTACTAGAAAAAAGACTCAATGAACTATGAAGGTAATTTTCTATGTAAAGTGTACAGCTGTTTTTTCTTCTTTTTTATTATATATTTTTTCAATTTTTAATCAATTTTTTTAGGCTACATTGATTTCATAAATGTTACATAGAAATTTTAGGGGTACCCATATGCCCCACTCCCACACCTCGCACAACTTGCCACATATACACCCTTCATCAGTGTGGCACATCACCTGTAATAGATATACACATTTTGGGGCTTTTCCACCAAGCATGGACCACAGCTCAGACTGTAGACCACCCTCTCTCCCACACAGTTCTGCATGATACATGATGATATAAAATGGCCTATATCCTCCATTGCAATGTCACCTAGGGCAATTCCCAAGTCCCAAAAAGCCCCCGTTTTACAACTGCCCTTCCCTCTCCCTGCCCCCAAAGCTTCCAATGGTCCCTGGCTCCACATAATTTTGTAATGTCTTCCATTGCGTGAATCATAACTCTATAACAGGATACCAACGAGTCCACTCTAGTCCATAGCTCTTCCCCCAATCTCGAGGAGTCTGGGATGGTGATGTCCCCTCTACCACCAAGTGAGAGGGGGCTTATATCCCATGGATACAATGGAAGAGATTATCCTGCCTGTAGCTTCAGGCTCTCTCCATTCCCCAGCATAGCCATCGTCCATCATCATCTCCCCACTGGGTGTCCTGGGTGAGTCCAGTGAGTTGTAGAGTAGGAGTTGCAGGTCCACAGAGCCTCTGGCCCCAGTTGGTACATGGACAGCCTGTAGTCTCCAGTCTATGTACGTACACCTAAAACTCTGGCATCACATATGGGTTTGAATAGAAGAGACAGATGGACCATGTGCAGTGAAGGCATATTTTGGTCAGAATCTGTCACTCTCAGGAGCAAGGATTCCAAATTAGGGCCCACTGGTAAGGCACCAAACTCTGGGGCTATCTGCCCTGATATAGGACCTAGATACCTCCAAAGCCCTCAGGAGGCCCTCTGTTTGGGGTGATGTCCATATTGGAAGCCTAGGAGGGCCTATTGGGATCTGCATAAGTGTTACCTCTGGGTTGCCCTCCCGACTCACTTTGAAGTCTCTTAGCCCTATGAACTCATTTGTCTTTACCATTTCCTCCTTTTATTCAAAGTCTTTTTCCTGTCATACTTCCCATTGGCATTTGTTAGTAATCCCTCATTGCCAGGGAAGCTTATCCCCAGGAGTCATGTCCCATGCTGGGAGGAAGGTAATGCATTCATATGCTGAGTTTGGCTTAGAGAGAGGCCACATTTGAGCAACAAGGAGGTTCTCAAGAGGCAACTCTTAGGCACCCCATAACACTAGGCTGTTTCAATTTCAAGAGCAAAGACTCATAAGGCTAGTCATCAATAACAAGGGCTCATCAATGGATCATCCTCCTTTGCCAGACACTGCCCCTGCACTTGAGGGGCTGTTGCTTCTCTCCTGGAAAATATGGCAGAGCTCTCCAAGATGGGAATTCAGTGTTCTCCTATTTATTGAGTAATTCTTCACCCCATGACCATGCCCCGTGAGCATTTGAACAATTACGTATGACTTTTATGTATGTTCAGTCTTTAAAAAGCATTTTAAAAATGCTTTAAAAATGTTTTAAAAAGCATTTAAAAATGCTTTTGTATGCTGTGCGCTCAATATATAACACTTAGTTATCATGTGATTACCCAGAAAGGGTATTGATTGTCAGTACAATCAAATGTAACTGAGATTATTCATGAAAAATCTTACAATCCATAATTGTTGGGAAAAGCAATTTATACCATATGATCACTCTCTTTAATGCAGAAAAATTTTGATGGAAATGAACATTTCAATAAATAAGCAAAACCACAACTAAAAGAAGTTACTGCTGTTTGCTGAAGTGCAAACACAGGGACACACTTACAGGATATTTTAGAAAGAAAAATGGATTGATATTGGGTTCAAATATTCCTGCCTCTGTATGTTCAGTTGTCTCTCAAAAAATTTATTAGTTTCAGGACTAATTTTTCTTTTAATTGTAACCCATATATTACAGAATAATGAATAATTGAATAATTCATACAAAATGGAAACAGATAAATGATATTTCACTAGCCTACATATTCTGTCTTTATTCCAAGTCCCATTTTTAAACAGCTTTATTAAGAAATTATTGATGAACCATAGAATTCACCCATTCAAAGTATATAGTTAAAGATTCTTTATTTTGCTTTTTTTGGATATTCACAGAGTTGCACAATTCTCACTGCAATCTAAATTCAAAACATTTTCATCATTAAGCCTCAAAGGAACCCATACCCACTGGCCATAACTCCACACCCTTCCCCTGCAACTGTAGACAAAACAATTCATCTAATTTCTGTATCAACAGATTGACCTTCTCTGGACACTTTATAAAATTATAATCAAAGTATGTGATATTTTGTGATTGGCTTCTTTTGTTCACTTACCATGATGTTTTCAAGGTTCACCATGTAATAACATGTATCAGTATTTCATCTTCTTTATTGGCAAATAATATTCAATTTTATGGTTACACCACATTTTATTCACATATTTATCATTTGAAGGTCATTCAGTTTATTTCCTCCATTAGGTTATTATGAGTAGTACCACTATGAATATTCATGCACAAGTTCTTGAGTAGACATATTTTTATACTTGTTGAGTATATATCTAGATGGAATTGTTGAGTCATATTTAAACTCTACATTTAACATATTGTGAAACTGCCGGACTCTTTTCTAAAACAGCTTTACAATTTTACATTCCCACCAGCAATTAAGAAGGTTCCAATTTTTCCACACTTTCACCAATGTTTGTTATCGTCTGCCATTTTAATTATACTCATCATAGCAGATGTGAAGTTGTATCTCATTGTGGTTTTGATTTATATTTTCCTAACAACTAATAATGCTGAGCATCATCTCACATTCTTTGAAGAAATGTCTGTTTAGAGCTTTGCCTATTTTAATTTGGCTATTTGTCTTATTATTGAGTTGTATGAGTTCTTTATATATTCTGCATACAAGTGCCTTACCAACTATATGAATTGCAAATATTGCCCCCATTCATTGGGTTGTCTTTTCACTTTATTTATGGTATTATTTGCAGCACAAATCAAATGTCCAATTTTGATGAATCTAATCTACTGATTGTTTTCTTTTGTCACTGTGCTTTTGGTGCCATATTTTGAGATCATTGCCTAAACAAGTTTACAAGATTTCCTATGTTTCTTCCAAGAATATTATAGCAGTAACTGTACATTTTAGATCAATATTCCATTTTGAGTAAATTTGTGAATATTATGTGAGGTAGGGGCTCAAA
>PVKH010025687.1:0-13369 GCA_004027955.1 Chaetophractus vellerosus | reverse complement strand
TTCACACATTTTACTATAAAGTTTTTGTTTATGCATGCTCATGTATGAATAATATACTTCAATAACATTTTATTTCAAAAATTGACTTTAAGGTGAAGATAAAAGTGGGCTAAAAAAGATTTTAAATTAATGGAAAATGATGTAATAAAAAATAAATTTAATAATCAAACCTTTGAACATTGAATAAAGTATGGAGATGTCAAAAAGGATAATATGATTCTCAAATACCTCCCAAGAATCATTTTTGTATACCTCTATCACCATCAGGCTATCTCTTAGTTTTTAAGAAATTACATACTTTATTAATAACTGGGATGCATTTATTTATTTTTAATTTATTTTTAATTTATTGTTTATGAAATATGTTTTAATTTTGTACTTTATACAGTTCTATATATGGAGTAATTGGTTGGTTATTTTGGCTTGAAATAAAATGCATTGATTTATCCCATTGAAATTAAATTAATGAAAAAGTAGCTATTTACTAACTTTCATTTATTAGCAGGATTTTCTCGAGAAATTTTAAGCCCTTAAATACAGTTATAGTTAATAACTTACATTAGTTTGAAAGAATAGAAAGGGTTAGTCAGGAATCTCTTCAGTGCATGCTTCACATCCTTTTCCCCAGGCTTTAAATTAGAGGATTCGGGACAGTTATCACTAGGGTGTAAATGACTAGAGACATTTTATCACTATCTATTGGACCAGAGACATTTTATCACTATCTATTGAGGTATTGCTCATAGTTTGCAAATACATGAGATGAAGAGTACCAAAGAACACAGTGATAGTAGTCCTGTGAGAAACATAGGTAGAAAGGGATTTTTTCTCCCACTCTGATGAACATATCATCAAAATGGAGAGGACATCTTCGAAGTAGGATATCAAAACATTGATCCAGGAAAACAACAAATCATTCCCCTAAAGGATAAAGATTGTTGCTTCTAGATTGTAGGTATCAGTCAAAGGTAATGCTAACAGAGGGACATTATCACAATAAAAATTGATGATTACATTTGAAGAGCCTTATGGCACAGAGAACACTCAAGAGGAGACAGACATTGCAATGGTCAGATTGTACAGGCATGTGAAGAAGGCTAGCAGGGGGCAGATTTGCCAGGACACCACTACCATGGAGAGCAGGGATTTGCAGTAGCCACATAGTCATCATAGGCCATTGCAACCAGAAAGAAAACTAAGAATCCACCCAGTAGGGCTGCACAACCAAAAATAGGAGATGATTCTTTTCTTAACCAAGAAATTGACCAGGATTTTAAGGGCAATGATTGTAGAAATGCCAGATTGATGATAGCCAATTATCAGTGGAAAAAAACTATAGGGAGTTTGAAGTTGATAATCAGAACTGTTGAGGGAGTGTATTAATACCCAGATTTCCTGACCAAGTAAGATGATAGATCACCAGTGATACAAGGAAAAGAGGAATCTGGATGATTCAAGTACTGCACTAGAATGGGTTCGGTTACCATGGTGACATTTTGTGGTACCATACATACTGTTGTTTTCTCCTTTTAATAGATAAAGTGAAAGAAATTAATTGATGGTAAACTTGAATATACTGTTAAAGAGTTAATCTTTCATAAATACTTCATTTAAAATATGTTAATTTTTCTTCTTGAAAACTGAAAATTTTCATATTATAATTCTTTTCCTTGCCAGGCAGCTTTCACAAATTTCAGGAATATAAAGTCATAAGAAACTCACCGAGTTTCTTAGAATTGTATGAAAAAGCTATTAGCTTATTATTTCACTATGTAAATCTCAGAAAATAATATTACAAGAAAATATAATGTCTAAATGTGGAGTAATATTTGGAAGATAAGACCTGTACATCTACGTTACTCAAGAAATTACAGATAGAAGTAATCAGAATCAGACTTGTATATGAGATTACAAGTACTTGTACAGCATAGAATTTGAGATTATTTTATGAATTGCAAAAAGAGAAAGATAACCACCATAGAAAACATAATTAAAGAAAGAAGATATGAGAAAGCTATGAAGGAAAATCAATAGAAATGAAAAAGAAATTTTAAAAATTAAGAGTAGTTGACAACTAAAATGCTAAACTCTAATTTTCACAATGTTAAAAACTCAATTCATAGAGCTATAAAATGAATATGTGGCAAAAATTTATTTACTCTCTCATTAATAGGAAAATCAGTAAGATGATGACTGATTCAAAGGAATTTTAAGTACCTTATTTTAAAAGGGACCACAAAATAATTTTTTGTTTATTTTTAAGTTTTTCTTGCATATAATATGCACGTAGAAAAGTACATATATTATAAGTGAATTTTCATGAACTGAAAATATTTCTTTAAATAGGAACAAGACATGGAAGCAGAATATTGTCATCATTCCCTTATGCAGCCTTCTAGGCAGGTTTGGAAATGTATTTGTCTAGGAAGGATCTATGGAAATTCCTTTTCTGACACAGGACAGGATTTCTGACACAGGACTGGAGGGGGAAAGCCTTCTGTCCAGATGCTCAGGGAGACTTGAGCTGCCACCCCAATGCAAGACGGTGTGTTCTTCACACAGTTCTGCACACCATTTCATTGTTTGAATACGGTGGAACCTAGGTCTTACCGTTTCCAGAGCAAGACCACTCTCCAGGTTCTTGAAAAGGGGGCGTTACCACACCAATAGGCCCAGAGGACTATGCATAGCTCCACAGATGACTCTAAGATCTTGAAATTTAACAGAGTTTGCAGGATGGATTTCAAACTTGCTGGGGGAAACTGATCCCACTTTCCTTCAAGTTTCTTACCTCTGGAAAGGGAATGTTTATCTATGCCTGTCCTATGCCATATTTTGTAATCAGACAACTTGTTTTCTAGGTTTCACAGATCCAAAGACTAGAGGGGATGTTTTCCCCAGGATGGACCACATCCCCAACTGATTTTTGACCATACTTTGGACTTAGAGATGTTCCTGAAATGACTCTAAGATTTGGGGATAATGGGAAGGATAAATATATTTTGCTTATGGGTAGAACGTAGCTTTTTGTGTTCCAGAGAACAAATCACAGAAGGTTGAATTATGTATCCCAATTTAGACATATTATGTATATTAATACCCACACCTTTGTGAGTAAACCATTTTGTAAATTGAATATCTTGAAAATATTATTTTCACTTAAGGTTTGACCAAAATGAATTAGGGTGGGTCTTTAGTACCCTTACTGGGAACTTTAGAAAGAGAAGAAACTGGAAAACAGAGGCTAGAGAAGGCCATGCAGAAAGAAGCAGGAAAACAGAGTAAATAAGAAATAAGACCAGAAACAAGGAGAAAGAGATCTTCATTTGACAGGAAGCCGAGATACAAGTCCAGGATCCCCAAGAATTGCAATAAGCCAGCAAATGAATTTGGGGGTAAAGAAGGCCTTGCTGTTATATAAATGTGGACCTCCAGCTTTCAAAACCCTGATCCAATAAATTTGTGTTTTTAAGCCAAGTCGTTGTGTGATAGTTGTTATAGAAGCCTGGTAAACTAAAAGGGTTTTTGACAGAACTGGCATGATATACATTAAAATATTTGTTATAGAAATTGGTTCACAGCATGATTGTGGGGGCTTCCAAGACTGAATTCTGCAGGACAGGCTGTGAGTTGGAAACTCCCATTATGGTGAAGTTGAACTTTCCAATAGAGTTTGGTTAGCTGAACTAGAAATTCTTCTTCCTAACTTCTTATATCCTCACTTCTGTTTTTTAAGAACTCCAACTAATTGGATGAGGAGACTGTGCACATTCCTGTGAGAAATCTTTGTGGAGTCAGATGAAATGAGTTGTAAAGGCAATGAACTGATTATAGATTATATTATTTCATAAAATAACCTCACAGCAAAATTCATGCCAGTTTTACCTTGATCAAATGCCTTGGGCACTATAATCTGCCCAAGTTGACACATGAACTTAAACATCACTGTCTACTTCTTATTAATGTGATACTCATACTTGTCCACTTAAGCCCTAAGTAATCCCCTAATTAAGATAATAACATGCTCATAATTCTGTATAATTTGATATAACTGTCCTTTGTTTTGTAACATAGAATATGCATTATCATTTTTCCAGAAGCAAATGCAAGCCCTTGAGTCATATTTACTCTTATCCTATAAACGTAAAACAATGACATAAAGTTAATACAATTTATTTTTTATGCAGATGGTGCAAGAAAAGAAAGAAAACAAAGATATACATTAATGTGTGTATATTCCAACATAAATGAAAATATTTAATTACAGTCTTTGTTTCTGCCTAGGGTCACATGGCCATAGTTAATATTTATAATGGCCTCTATCTAGCACCTATTAAATATTCTTGTACTATCAGCAAGCACCTCAGTTGATCATGGTCCTCTGTTTGGTGGGATGACCCAAACATCATTCCTGAATAATCTGTACTATACAGTACTCCTGACTGGATCAGGTGATTGTAGAATTCCAGTGAATTTAACCACAGGTCATGGTAGTACTAAGAGACAGATTAAGGGATCTCCTATATTCCATGAATATTCTTCCTTACCTCCATTAGCAGTCCAATTTCCGGTTGGTAAGCAGGATCAATCACCCCAGCAGTCCTTTTTCATACTTATTTGGAGACATGGGGAGACCAAAATGCCAGCTAGCAGTTTTATGTTCAGATTCATTGCAACCACTGTTGTGTATCCAATTGCTTATAATGAAGTAGATAATTTCTATAGTGGGACATGATTTTCCAAAAAAAAGGTACCTTCATTTGTAAACCAACTTATTCCTCTATGGAGAAGATCAGTAACCAAGAATAGCCTAAAAATTATACTGACAAGAGTATCAGGAAAATTTAAATAAAATATACTCGTATTTCATTATGTCCAAAAGCAGAATGTAGTGACAGAGATGAATCACTTTGGTGACTTAAAGTATAGAATATTGATATTTCCTGGATTTGTTTTAAATAGGATGATATTTACTATATATTTACTGTCATATAACAATATATATAATTTAAAGAAGAAATACTTAGCTTCTGGTTTAAGGCCCATTAATTTCTCTATGATTTGATAAAAATAGTTGTTTTTATAAATTCTTATTGATTTATTTTATATAAATAAAATGTGACCATGATATTTCAATTTTATGCATTCTTTATGTAATATCAAAACTTAATTTAATATAAATAATTAAATGCATCTCATTAATAAGCACTCTGGCATGGCACCATGTACATGAAGTTGAATAGGTCATACTTGAAAATTTAATTCATTAGTAGTTTTATTAGTAATTTTTGTTGTTGTTGTTTGGAAAGATGAAGTTACTTTTCTGTGCTTACACTGTGAAAAGGTGCTAAATCTGACATTTTAATACAGGGTTATAGAGGCTCTTAATCCTCCACAACTGTTGTCTTTCTCAGGCATGCCAGGGAAGTGAAGGTGAGAATTGTAATATTGCTGAAATTTCTCTGGTGTGTGTTAGTCAAAAAATATTTTGTAATGGATTCCTTTAGTAGAGTACCTATTGATAGATTTTTCAAAATTTGCTTTCAAAATTTAATTTTCTTTCACTCTCCTTTTTCCTATCTTTCTAACTCCTATTTTGTTCATAGTACTCTTCGCAAATATTTCTGTATATAAGTCATGGATTATTGTGTGTGTGTGAGAGAGAGTTAGATACAAGAAGAGAAGGGATAGGGTAGAGAAAAAGAGAATGAGGATTTTTTTTTTACCAAAAATGTATTTTGGTTATCTCCACCATACACTAATGCAAAATTATATTCTTAATTAATACCTTTAAAAGATATTTTATTAACATACCAACTGAAACTAAATTATAAATTAGTTAAAAAATCTTATTATAAGATTTTTTGTGTGTTTTCATGAAATAATGTGTTTGAATTTATACAGAAATTGGAATTTAGCCTAATTATATTTTTTTTACTCAAGAATTCTCTGAGTCAAAAGAGTGTACTTTGTCTCTAACCCCACAAATGTGAAGCTGTTTATTCTATGTATTAGGATAATATTTCACCTAAATCTGTGATAGTCTTTCTGGGAAAATAAAGATGTGGTTTCTTCTCAGTCCAATAATTTTAAGATGATTTGCTCATAATTGAACTATGAACATCTCAATGCTACAAAATTCTCAGTCCAATAATTTTAAGATGATTTGCTCGTTATTGAACTATGAACATCTCAATGCTACAAAACCTTAGTGCATTTCATATCATAAATATAAATTATTGGTAGCTCAATGAATGCACCTTGGGTCAATACATGACAAATATTTTACTCCATTAAACCCTGAAAAACAAAAAGTCCAGTGAATGAAGAATGATTCAAGCACCTTCATCCATGACATACTGAAGGAAAAACAGGGGTTACCATGCTGAAATCTTGCCCCAGAATATGGATCCTGGATTTAACTGTGATCAACCGCCTAAGGCTTGCATTTTATGTATAGGTGCCTCTTTAATATTTTTTTGCCATGTTTTATTCTTCCCTCTTCACTGAATAAAAAACATTCTGATGGTACAGGGAAGAACATTAGAAATCAAATGCAAATTGTGGCAAATTTCATGATTTATCTCTTTCAGTATTAGCTTTTATAAACAACTTTATTAGTAATTATTTGGTGATATTTGTTTCATTATCATTTTAGAGACAACATAAGCAACAATTGCATATTAATGAAATGTACATGCTTTCTTTTGACAAAAAGTATATCTCAAAACTCCATTCAAGGTCTTTGCAAGTATAATGAGCATATGAAGAGAGAAACACTACATATTGTCATTAAATTAAAATGAGAAAGGGAGTAATGTTGATACAACAATTTGCAAAGGTCAAAATGGACAATTTGTGGTATGCATATCAAGAAAGAAACCTGGGGAGTGGGGCATATGGGAATCCCTCTATTTTTTGGGTAACATTTATCTAATCTAAGTATCTTTAAATATATATATATATATATATTAAAAATAAGACAGAAACCTGAAAATAAAAAGATTTTTCCCTGCTTTTGTTTGCAAACAAGGTTGCATCTACCTCTCAAATACTTTCTCCTGCCCTGTTCACCAGTGTTCCTGAAGGAGTAATAGAAAAACATCATTGCAAGGAAAGAGTACAAATTTGTTTGGTATGAAATACTTTTCTGTAAGACAAGTTGAAATATGAGTGTAACTTAACCGAGTTTGTAGTCACCTGGAAACATTTTTAAATTACATAATTAACATCCTTGCTTATTTCTTAAACTTAATAGAATTTTGTGATGTGAATGTATTTGTGCAGATTCTTAATTACAACAATTGAGGAAAGGGATTTTATGCATATTTTAGCAAATATAAAACTATAACCCAAATTTATCATTTCCAGTATATTTGGATGTAAAGATCCCAATATTCACTTCTTTTTTTAAAATTTAAGATAAGGAACATAAGAACAAGATGTAGAAAATTGTTCAGAAATGGACTTGAAAATAAATATTTAAATTGGCATATTTGGTACAATTTATTCTTTAATTTACACAGGGAAATTCATCCCCTTGGCTCAACTTCTTTGTCATTACCAATTCCATCAATGCCTTGTGTTTCCTTATGCTCTTCCAAAAAGCTAAGAATATGATATAATTGAGTGATTTCTGTTTTCACAGGGTATTGCCTTGAGGATCTATAAATATAAACTGAAATATCAGGGTTGGCCTCCGGTTTCAGATGAAGAATGTGACTAAAGTCATTATGTTTATATTGATAGGCTTAACGGATGATTTTGAGCTGCAAGTCTTTTTTTTATTATGTTTTGCAATTTATCTCTTTACTCTGGTAGGAAATTTGGGAATCGTTGTTTTGGTCACTGGGGATTCCCAGCTCCACAACCACATGTACTATTTTCTGAGTGTGTTGTCATTCTTGGATGCTTGCTATTCTTCAATTGTTCCACCCAAATGTTAGTCAATTTCCTGGCAGAAAATAAAGCCATTTCATTTCTAGGATGTGCAACACAGATGTTTCCTTTTGTTATCTTTGGGACTACAGAGAGTTTTCTCTTGGCTTCAATGTCTTTTGATTGCTATGTAGCTATCTACAACCCACTGCTATATGCAGTTAGCATGTCAACACAAGTCTGTGTGCCACTAGCAATTGTTTCCTATGTTGGTGACATTTTGGATGGTATTTTACATACTGTGGCCCCTTCTGTGCATTCAGTGAAATTAGATATGTGCTTTGTGACATCTTTCTATTCCTTGTTATTTCTTGTTCTGACACATACATCAGTCAGCTTCTACTCTTCTACTTTGGGGGCTTGATTGTACTAACCACTACAATAATTGTCTTGGTCTCCTGTGGTTTCATTACTTTGGCCATTCTGAAGATATGTTCTGCTAAAGGAAGGTAGAAAGTCTTTTCTACTTGTGGCTCTCATCTTATCAATTTGACAATTTACCATGGTACAATTCTCTTCATGATTGTGAGGCTTAGTTCCAGACTCTTTGGACCATGATATGATAGTGTCTATATTTTACTCTATTGTAACTCTGATGCTGAATCTTATCATCTATACTTTGAAGAACAAAGATGTTAAAAAGGCAATGAAAAAAATTGTTTAAGAGAAATTTGTTAATAAAGTACAATTTAAGCATTGAGCAAAACTTAAAAGAATGTTATATATCAATCAATATCTCTGTGGTCAGAAACTAGGGAATAAAGTATGTAAGATTAATTACTAGTGCTTGCATATTTTAGAATATTTCCAAGGAAAGCAGTAATCTGTTTTCCAATGTAAATATATTATATTTATAGATAAATTAAGTTATCTATATACCTATGATTATATTCAAACTGATTGATATTAAAACTTTATTGATTAACATATTGATATTTGTAGTAGTTTTTTTTTTACTTCAGTCATTTATTGAATATTTAACACATTCTTCCAGATTTATTTTAAATATTTAATTGAGCTGTGTTTAAACCAAATATTCTGCTCAGGTTCTCAAACAATAATGCTAGCCAATAACATGCTTTTTATTACACTGGTGCCAGTTAACTTATATGCCCTAAAGTTAGGTGCTTATTAAATACCCACAGAATTTTTAAATAAAACTGTAGAAAACTCCTCCAAATTCTAGAAAAAAAACCAAATATGTTAAAAAATATTAGGTAGAATAGTTATATATTGGTGGTGTGTTTGCATGTGCATGCATGTGTGTCTAAAAATAGTGTTTTGGATTTTCAGGTTCTCGATAGAAAATTTAATTGATATATTTTAATTTTTTTTACTTTTATATATATATATTTTTTTTTAGGATACATTGATTACATAAGTCTTACACAGAAATTTTAGAGGTACCCATATGCCACCCTCCCACACCTCCCACAAGCTCCCACATATATATCCTTCATCAGTGTGGCATAACGCCTGTGATAGATATACACATTTTGGGGCTTTGCTCTCAAGCATGGATCACAGTTCAGACTGTAGACCATCCTCTCTCCCATACAGTTCTGCATGATAAATGATGATATAAAATGGCCTATATCCTCCATTGCAACAACACCCATGACAATTCCCAGGTCCCATAAAAAACCCATATTACAATTGCCCTTCCCTCTCCCTGTCCCCAAATTGTCCAGTGACCCTGGCTCCACATAATTTTGTTATTTCTTCCATTGCATGTATCACAAGTCTGTAACAGGACACCAAGGACATTCTAGCTCATAGTTCTTCCCCCATTCCTGAGGAGTCTGGGATGGTGATGTCCCCTCCACCACCAAGTGAGGGGGAGCTTATATCCCATGGATATAATGGAAGAGTTGATCTGCCTACAGCTGCAGCCCCTCTCCATTACCCAGGACAGCCATCGTTGATCATCATCTCTCTACTAGGTGTCCTGGGTGAGTCCATTGAGTTGTAGAGTAGGAGTTACAGGTCCACAGAGCCTCTGGACCCAGTTGGCACATGGATAGTGCATAGGCTTTGGTCTCTGGAAGTACACCTAAAACTCCAGCATCAAATACAGGTTTGAATGGAAGAGACCGATGGACCATGAGTAGTGAAGACATATTTCGGTCAGTCTCTGTCATTCTCAGGAGCAAGGGTTCCAAATTAGGGCCCACTGGTAAGGCACCAAACTCTGGGGCTATCTGGCTTGATATAGTACCTGGATCTCTCCAAAGCCCTCAGGAGACCCTCTGTTTGGGGTGATATCCATATTGGAAGCCTAGGAGGTCCTACTGGGATTTGCATAAGTGTTACCTCTGGGTTGACCTCCTGACTCACTTTGAAGTCTCTTAGCCCTTTGAACTCATTTGTCTTTACCATTTCCCCCTTTTATTTGAAGTCTTTTCCTAGTTGTACTGCCCGTTGGCATTTGTTAGTAATCCCTCCTTGCCAGGGAGGCAAATCCCTAGGAGTCCTGTCCCATGCTGGGAGGAAGGTAATGCATTCATATTCTGAGTTTGGCTTAGAAAGAGGCCACATTTGAGCAACAAGGAGGTTCTCCAGAGGCAACTCTTAGGCACCCCTTAACACTAGGCTATTTAAATTTCAACAGCAATGAATCATAAGGCTAGTCGTCATTAACAAAGTCCCATCACTGGATCATCCCCCTTTGCCAGATACTGCCCCTGCACTCAGGGGGATGTTGCTACTCTTCTGGAAAATATGGCAGAGTTCTCCAAGATGGGAATTTGTTGGGAGCCAATGTACTGCCAGCACACCTGTCTAGCTGCAAAGCCAATAGAGAAAGGCCATGTGGCAATAAGGAACTGCAAAGCAGTCCCCAGTTGTTGGTTTCCCTATCAACCCCAGCAGGAAATTTGTGTTCATGCTTTTTATCTCACTTCTGTCTTTCTCTGAGCTTTTCTTAGTAGTAGAGAGAGTACCCCTAAAAATTCTAAATAATAATCAAGTTACAGCAAAATGCTTTTGAGAAAGTTGTTAGGATTTGTAGAAAAAATGACTAGGCCTCAAATCACGATTGTGCTGTGCTCACATTTTATAGATATAGATCAACAGGGATCTCTAGTAAGAGGAATAGAGAAGAAATGCTTTAACAAATTTTGTTTTTATGTAAAGCCAAGAAATCCTTGCAGTTAATCAGCCCTGGTGGAAAAAATGTCAGAAGATATTGGTGAAGAAAAATAATTGGGACTCTTTTGAAACCTACATCATGTGAGGACCCTTTTGTAGTATAGGTTTGCATTGTGGACATGAAGTGGCACTGTGGGTATTATAGAGGACAATTGTCTATTAATTCTGTACCTTGTACTAACATAGAAATGTACTAAGGACTGTGATCATAAACCATGATGCATAAAAGGGGAATAACTTGTTAATGTTCTGCTAACCCAGAGAAAATGATGCGGGTGCACTGTGAACATAGTGTAATTATAAAAACCAATAGTGTACGTTGGGGTAAAGAGAACTAAGAAAAACATGCATAGCAAAAATAGGTCAGAGGAAAACAATGAGATCAGAGGAAAGGTATAAGAATAAAAATTCAGACGTGGCAAGAGAAAGAGAAGAAGAAAGAAGAAGAAGAAAAATGTAAATAACCCAGAGATAGCAACTTTGTGTATGTGTGTGTGTGTGTGTGTGTGTATTTTGCTGACGCTGATCACCTTTCGGTAGCCCCTGTGAATACCAAGGCTGGTCCTCGGCAGGAATTCAGTATTCTCCCATTTATTAAGTAATTCTTCACTCTTGACCTTGTCCCTTAAGCATTTGAACAATTATGTATACCTTTAATGTATGTTCAGGTGGACTTCCTCCCATGCACCCCCAACCTTGACACCCCCACAACAATGATCCTCTCCTGTTCCCATTGTGACCCTTCTGTGATCCATAGCCTCTTCACAGGTGAAGCCATAACAATAGCCAATTGCAATGAATAGGAAAATGAAGTAATAATGATATTTCAATATAAAAGTTAAAATAGAGGAAAAATTAAAAAATAAAAAAAATTTAGAAAACTTTTTTAAAAATAGAAAAAAGGAAACAAGATTTTATTAAATGATTGGGCTATTCAAAAATGTGAAATAATAATAATATATATATGTACAATTTTTTTTCTAATTGTGCCTTGTCGGTGCAATACCTGGTGTCCAGTCTGCTTCATAGAACCTTCCTCTTCTCACTCTCAAGCAGCCCTCCTTCTATCATTTAATTTTCAAAGAAGTTTTGGGTCACAGCAGAGTCACACTCAGAATACAAGACAATCTCATGTGCTCAACTTCCTCCTCCATTTCCCCCCATACCAAAACCTTTTTGTATGTGGATGACAGCACCAACATAACTGACAAACAGATAGTGAAACATAAAATTCCCCAACATTGTAATTGGTCCACATCAAGGTCTCCATTTTAGATTGTACACCTTTATAAATTTTGATGACTATCACCCTGTCCCGTATCCACCACCGCAAGGCAATGGAAAACACTTCCACGGGCCACCAACCACCCTTCATTCGATCCACCCCATCCCTCCCACCACTCCTGAGCCCACTACACCCCTTGACTGGACTCCCTGGATGAAAAGATTCACAGATTCATGCCACAGAGTGTCCTGGCTCACCGGTTCATCCCCCACAGTGAAACATCCCTTACAATGACATTTAAATGCAAGAGTCAAAACATAGAACTTAAAAAATAAAAAAAACAATTTTTTAAAAAGTTAAAAAAATTGAAAAAAGAAAACAAGACATTGCCAAAGGACTAGGCTATTTAAAATATGTGAAAAAACAATAAGATATACATGTATACAATTTTTTTTCCGATTTTGCCTTGTCAGTGCAATATCTGGTGTCCAGTCTGTTTCATGACACCTTCCTCTTCTCACTCTCAAGCATCCCACCTTTTTTCATTTAATTTTCAAAGAAGTTTTAGGTCACAGCAGATTCACACAGAGACTACAAGACTGTCTCATGTACTCAACCTGCTCCTCCATTCCCCCCCTTACCAAAACTTTTTATATGTGGATGACAGCACCAACATAACTGAGAGATAGTGAAATGTAGTTCCCCAGCATTGTCATTGGTCCACATCAAGGTCCACATTTTAGTTCGTATACTTTCATAAATATTGATGACTATCACCCTGTCCCATGGCCACCACTGCAAGGGAATGGAAAACACTTCCATGGACCACCAAGCCCCTCATTCAATCCACCCCATCCCTCCCCACCTCACCAGAGCCCACAATGTCCTCTTGGCTCGACACTCTGAACAGGATTCACAGATACACAACACAGAGTGTCCTGGCTCACTGGTTCATCCCCCACTGGGAACCATCCCCCCTCCCAAGTGCCAACCCCCTCTCTATTTCTGAGTGAAACAGACCTACAAAAATAGGGAGCCCATCTCCCTTCCCCCATT
>PVKH010025686.1:0-13370 GCA_004027955.1 Chaetophractus vellerosus | reverse complement strand
CGGCCGGCTTTCAGTTCGCAGGTGGCTGGCTGCGCTCCTTTCGCGGCGACCTGCCCTACCCGTGGCGGCTTTTGCCCTGTCTGTGGCAGCTTTTTGCCCTGCCCACGGCAGCTCTGGCCTGCCCATGGCTGCTTGCCATTCTCAAGGCGGTCTGCCCGCTAGGAGAGGTCCCCAGGAACTGAACCCGGGGCCTCCCATGTGGTATGCCAGCGCCCTATCCACTGGGCTATCCAGCCGGCCCCTGAAGACTTTCTTTATCACTCCAGTTGGACTTAAACAACTCCTGAATATCTATAGCACTAATATTTTATGAAGAAAATTTAATATATAATTTATTATTGATGCATTTAAGTTTATATTTCCTAAACAAGGAAATATTTTAAAAATATCACCTGCAATATTAGGGAAATAATAGAATACAATGTATATGTATTTTTTAAAAATGTTAAACAAAAGGGGATTTTTAAAATTTGTAACCAGACAGGAAGAATAGAGAAGCAGATCATATTTTGGCAGGGCATTTCATCACTGATCCACATAAAATAGAGCTGAAATAATTTCATTTAAAGCCATCATTTTCGACCTTTTCAAAGAAAGATTTGTTTTTTAATCAGAAATCTGTGATTCATTTTGAACAAGGAACACATCATCCAGATTCAGCTATTTCCATACAAATGAACTATTTTCCATATTGTAAGATTAATAATGAATAGACTTGCATTCCTACAAATGTATGGAGGAGTGCATGCAGAAGACAAATATGATGTAGCTGAATATGAAATATGTCCAGTGCTTCAAAGTTCTGAACTTTCACTGTGATTGAGGGTTAAAGGAATAAATACTTGTTAGTTATGATTAATCTCCATTGTCAACTACCATTTAATTTAGAAAGATGCAGGTTAAAAATAAAGCCTATAGGTCAATTCCCATGCTATAGTCTATCGACAAAATAGACATCAGTTTTGGGACAAATAAGTGGAGAGGGGAAATAAAAGAAGGATGCTACATCTTAGCTAAATTTGTATATATAAAATCGTACTGTGGGTTAGAAATAGACCTTCCATTGATTAATTATTAAAGTTTAGATAAATAACAAATTCTTTAAACCTCAGTTTTTTAAAAATCTGGAAATGGTTTTGATGATAGTTGCTTTGCAGGAATGTCAATATCAAATGTGGTGAACCAAGAAGGTATTCCACAAATAGAATGCATTATTATCATAGCAATGTATTTTTAATATACCTTTTATTTCTTAAAGATATTTAGATTACATAAATGTTACATAAAAAATATAGGGGATTCCCATATGCCCCATGCCCTCCCCCTCCCACACTTTCCCACATTAACAACATCCTTCATTAGTGTGGTACATTTGTTACAATTGATGAGCACATATTGGATTATTGCCACTAAATGTGGATTATAGGTTACATTATAGTTTAAACTCTCTCCCACACAATTTTGTAAGTTATGACAAGATTTATAATGGCCTGTATCTGTCATTGCAGCATCATTCAGGACAGTTCCAATGTCCTGAAAATACCCCCATGTTACACTTATTTTTCCCTCTCCTTCACCTCAGAACCTCCATTGGCCACTGCCTCCACATCAATGATAAAAGTTCTTCCACTGCTAAAATAACAATAAGTCTATAGTAGAATAACAGTAAGTCTACTCTAGTCCATCGTTCATTCCTCAATCCTGAGGTTTCTGGGATGGTGATGCCCACTATACCTCTAATTGAGAGGGGGTTTAGACCCCATGGGGCAGATGGGTGGGACTATCTTGCTTGCAGTTATTTATTCTCTCTGTTTCTAGGGATGGCCGTTATCCATCATCATCTCCTTGTTAGTTGTCCTGGGTGAGTCCAATGGACTGGAAAGTAGGTGTTACAACTCTGTTGAGATTCAGGGTGCAACTGGCATGTGGAAAGCCCAAAGATTTATGTCTCTTAGACATAAGCCTATCATCTCTAGTATGATCTATAGGTTCAGATAGAAGGAGCAGAACAGCAATGTGTAGGGAAACCACAAATGAGTCCAACTGTGTCACACTGGGGAGCATGAATTCTAAAATAGGGCCCACTGGAACAATGTTTTGATGATGAAGATAATTTATTTTATGTTTTTTAAAAAAACTTTACCATTTTTAAAATTTTAACATCAATGATACATTGAGGAGGCATACTGCATGCATCTTTATTTGCAGAAAGAAAACTTAGTTTTGATTCATGTCATGAGTCCATGAAAGAAATTGCACAAGGGTAGTTTTTAACTAACTCAGTATTTTTTCCACCCCTAACTTTCTTTAAACAAGGAGAATGGAATTACAGTGGGGACTAAGCATGGACAGTCTCTCCTGAATCCCATAACCTCTTACCCCAATATTTGAAAACACTTAAGACTCTGTTGCAAAGGAAGAAAGGACCAGGGAGCCAGCAGTGTCTGTCATGGCCATCTTCTGTCTGGAGAGGGATATGCCACAGAGAGAAATTGACTCCACATTTCCCACTGATCTAATTGAGCCTCTTCTTGTTATAGTGCATTTGTTCATTAAAAGCATGTTTTGATGTGGATTTCTGGAAGTGTAGTCATTCTTAAGCATCCCACATTGGTCTTGCTGGGAAGAGTGAATTGAATATCAATTTTTGTATTTAAAAACATGGGGGTCTTAGGAAATTTACTTTATCTCTTTGGTCCTCCAAATCTGCTCTAGAGCAGGCATTCAATGCACAGCTGTTCTGAACTCTTGTTATTTATAACAGTATTTCCCTTTTTTTCCTCTTTTTCTCCCCATACCCTTATCCTTGATGTTGTATATTTGCCATTTCGGAAAATGCCTTGTGGGGCTCTAGCACCAATAAGTAGCTTTTCAGTTATTACTTCAAGTACTTAATTTTTGTAGCCTCTTATTATTAAATTATAAGTCTATTACTATCTGTGTTTTTGAAATTCATCTGCCAGATAATCTATTATAATACTTTGCAAGTTTCTGTTGTCTCCCAACAGAGATGCCAAAGAGAAATGAGTTTTGATTGGCACAGAAACTCAGTTTCAACTTCAGGAAAAACTGACTGGAAAAGTTATTAGACTCTGAATTAGCTACTGAGAAAGCTTTGAAGTCATCTTCCCTAGAGAGCTTTCATAAAAGTCTAAGTAACACTATGAAATATAGATATTTTTAACTGAATAGAGAGGAGAGATGAGATAACACTTAAATTGTGTACCAAATGTTATCCAGATTGTTCCATGCCTCTGAATTTCCTATAAAGTACATGGATTGACCAGCTTGTGACAGTGGCCAAAAATCTTCTGGAGGTTATGGGGCTGTGAAGGTAAATACCGGACCCCCACTGCTGAGCAATACTTAGTTATGTGTAGGCAGTGACCTGTGCTGCACCATATTTCTCTGGAGAAGAAATTGATCTAGGAGTTCTGCCTCACTGGGAGAATGTAAGAACTATATACCCGAAATGAACTGTAGTCTCTTAAGTAATGCAACCATTGTCTGCAATGCCGTAAGTCAAGTGTAAGTAGCCCGGAATTCAAATCAAGGTACTTATTAGTAGAGTCACTTAAGGAAGTCACGTTAACTTACTGAAATTCATTGTTCTCATCTGTAAAAGGCAATGCCATCTTACAGTTCTATTGAAAACATTAAATTTTGAAAATGCCTGAAACAACTTGTGTTGTTATCGATTCTCTGTTAAAGTTACTTGTTTCAGTCTTTCCATTTCATGTCCTGGTAATGCTGGTAATAGACTAGAAAGTTATGGACCAAGTTCCCCAGAAAATAGAGCTTGAGGTATACCCTTCATGCAGAGGCTTTTAGAGTGCTGAAATTTCAGGTTAGCAAGAGGAGGGTAAATGGGACATGAGGAAAAGAAGGAAGAAAAAGAAAATACAAAGAGATTCTCAAGCAAGTCATCTACACATTCTTGAAAAAACATAACACAGTTGTTTTAGTTTGCTAAAAGCTGCTGGGAGCAATACACCAGAAATTGGTTGGCTTTCACAATGGGAATTTATTAGGTTAAAAGCTTATATTTCTGAGGCTGGGGGAAATGTCCAAAATTAAGGCATCAAGCAAAGATCTTTTGCAAAGGTTGGCTGCTGACGATCTTGGATACCTGCATCATAGCAAGGCACAATGGTGGCTCTGGCAGTCTCTGCCTTCTCCTCCAGGTTCACATTCTCCCCAAGCTAAGCTGTGGGTGATAAGTGACATGATGGTGACTGCTCATCTCTCCCCTCTCCTCTGGGCCTCATTGCTTTTCACTTTGGGCTGTTCTGTCTGTGGCTTTTCTCTCTCTCAGGTCCATTGATCCCAGCTCCTGGAGGCCTCCCTCTGTCTCTGTACTTGTTTTCTTGTGTCTGCAGCTTTCTTTCTTCCATTTATAAAAGCTCCAGTAAGAGGATTAAGACCCATCTTGGGTTACACCCTACTGGAGCAATCTAATCAAAGGCCCTTAACTGATCTAATCTAATCTAATCAAAGGTGCAAAATAGGTTCAGTTTAATAACAAAATCCACTGGGGTCCACTTAAAAGACTCAAACCAACCCACCAGTGCTTGGTTCAATGGCACATCCTCCAGACAAGCCCCGTGGGACCACTCTGACAAGAAAGAGTCCATTAGGGAAAAGAAGGGAGAAGAACTTGTCCGCTGTCTCCTTCAGGTCTCCTAAATTTTATCTATTATTATTTACCCCCAAGGGGTTGATATCCCTGCACTTTAGGTTTGAGTTATCTAGTGTCCCTCCAGAGATCTTCCTGAAAGTCAGATATCACAGCTTCAATTTTACTTGAGTTGACTCATCTAATATCAGAAGTGGGACAGCTAGAGCCTCCTTGGATCTACAATTGTAGAGGCTCCTGTTTCATTTGGTATGATGGAAACCATACTTGAGTGTAGCTTGCATCCTTGAAGGAAATAGGGTATGTGTAGTGCTTACAGCTTGTGAAAGGTCTTCAGATTGCTTCTATGTTGAAGTAGAAGCAAGGCCACCAGCTGAGAAAGGGAATTGGGGTAGTTTGTCTTAGATGTTTGAGGAAGAAGGTGAAGAAGTAAAATTGGCATCTAGAGGAGAGTGGGAGTTAATTGACTCAGGTAATATAGTAGGATGGCAGTAGGTCAGCAGTGGCCAACACTTTTTCCTGACCATGCAGCTGAGGCTTAGGCATCTAAAAGAAACTGAGGTAGTGCATTGGCTGGATCCCATACAGAACTTATTTTACTATTACATGTATCAATTTTTCAAGTCATGTCAATGAAGATTAAGTCATCAATCATAGGTATCCTCCTCCAGAAGAGAGGCAAATATAAGAAAAATATAAATATTAATTTTTTTACTCTAAGACATTAAAAATGTAGCTTTGGCAATGAGAATAAAAATATAACAAAAAATTCAAGTTGAGATATTAGTAGAAACTTACTAATCTGAAAACAAATACTAGAGAACCTCAGGCAAAGAGAACAAGTGACCTTGAATGATCAGATCAAGGTTGGACTTGACCCATTCTGAAGATGACAGCTCATGTTTAGATAAGCAGTGATAAAAGAAACAAGAAAATAGAGTCAAGGAGAGTAGAACAGACAAAAGTGAGGCTGTGAGTAAGGACACTGTGTATTTCTGGTTTCTTAATAGCCTCTGGTTTCTTATAAACAAATATGATTTTGAGGCAAATTCTGGTTATTAAGCTGTAAAAAGTAATTTTAGAAAACTGAATGACGTTAGGTATGAGGTTAGAGATCAGAAGGGCTTGGATGACAAATTTATATATTTTGTTAAAGATCATAGAACTCTGAGTAATTCAATAAGTTAATATTAAAATAGTGAATATTTCTTGATGACATATTTTATACTGACACTATTCCTAATGCCTCATGTGATTTAACTCATTGAATTGTCTCAACAACATCCATTTCTAAGCAAACTGTAATAGTTTAAAAGGTCTCAGTATATTGTAATGAACTTTTCAGTAATAATAAGAGGAAGGCACAGAAAATACATCTTTCCAAGGACACATGTATAAGGCAAGGAAAGCAAGGACAGAAAACACAGACATCCCTGCTGATTGGACTCATTTCAAAACACAACCATAAAATGAAAAGTTCCCTTTAGATGGTCTCTAATGTGAAGGCATTTTTTTTTTTGCAATAGTAAAGCAGCATCTAATTTCATACTGCTTCTCATTATGGCTTCACTGACTTTGATTTTATATTGAACCTGTTTCTCTCATCCCAGGAAATATTTCCTTTGTAGTTCTCATCTCTGATGCACTGCACATAATATAACTGGGTGAGACCTCTAAATGTTGAAATGGTCATTGGTATGATGTGTTTTTAACCAGTGAACAATTACTGTGATTATAGTAGCCCTTCTTTTCCTTATTGCACAAAGATAAAGGATTATCAGGTAATTGAGGTTATATTTTCCTTGTCTTTTTAAGAAAATAAGAAATGCTTGAAGTTTCAAAGTTCAGCATTATTTTTCCCACCAACCTGGAAATTTCTGTTTAATTACTTGAAAAGATAAACACGAGATCATCAAATTGACTAAATTTTTATCTGCCTCTGATTTATATCCTCCTGTTGAGGTTGGGTGCATGGAATATCAAATACCCATATAAAGAAATCAGGGGTCTAGAATCCTGACTAGAATCAACCTTTAGAATAAGAGCCAACTTCTATCTCTGAACATCCATTCCTTAAATAAAAATGAATCTATCTACCAATGAGGCCTTGACCACTGCAAATATTTGCTGCCAGAACACAGAAGAGACAACTAGCCTGTTGAGAGGAAACATAGCCATGTCAACGTTTATTTTTCCAGACCAATTTGTTCATTTAAGTTCTCTAATAGCAATCAATAATCAACATGCATTCACATACATACTTCCTGGAATTCAAGGAAACATAGGCGTTTTCCATCAATCAATTATGTTATTCTAGTCTCTGTCAAAGAATTGGATTCCTTTCTAATATGATTCACTGTAAAACCAAGAGTGATCATTAATCACTATGTAGATAAATATTGGAATCATACATCTATACCACATTGGAATCTGATCTATTCAAACCCCAGCTAGAATAAGAATTTGATAACTCTTAATTTTCAAATGATATTTTTCTCTAGTCTTTGTTCAAGCTTAGAGGTCACTAGTAATATCTTATATCATTCTAAGTTTTCTTAAAGAAGGATTATTTGATATACGTTCCAATTAAAAATAGGAAAAAATATGATCACATAGGGAATATCAAGAAACAGAAGCAGTCAAGAGAAAACTTGTATATGCATCCAGCAACTCCTGAGAACCAACTGTGTCTTTGAATTTTTTATTCTCATTTAACTCTTTATGCTTCTATACAAAACCAGCACTTTTTTGTTCTTGAAGGGAAATTCACATAAAATAAAATGAACCATTTTAAATTGAACAATTCAGAGACTTTTAGCACATTACAATGTTGTACAACCACCCCCTCTATCTAGTTCCAAAACATTTTAATCATTCCAAAATAAAATTTTATAGCCTTAAGCATTTATTCCCCATTACTCCTACCTCTAAGCCCTGGTAACCATCCATTTGCATTGTGTCTGTTGGGTTATCTATCCTGGATATTTCATGTAAAATGAATCATGCAATATGTAATCATTTGTCTCTGTTATCTTTCACTATCCTAATGTTTGCAAGACTCAAACATGTTGTGTCATGTCTCAGCGCTTCAGTCTTTTTTATGGTGGAATAATATTTCATCATGTGTATATATCACAATTTGTTTATTCATTTGTCTGTAGATAGGCATTTGGGTTTTTTCCACATTTTGGATATTGTGAATATTGCTACTATGGACATTTGTGTATAAGTATTTGTTTATCTGTTTTCCATTCTTTTTTAATATATACATAGGAGCGAGATAACTGGGTCATATGGTAATTTTACACTTATTTATTTGAAGAGATTCCAAGCTGTTCCCCAGAGTGGCTGAATCATTTTACGCTCCTACCAGCAATGTATAAGGGCTACAATTTCTCCACATTCTTGCTAATCCTAGCTGTGGGTTTCTCATAAATGTCCTTTATCATGTTGAGGAAGTTCCCTTCTATCTCTATTTTCTTGAGAGTTTTTATCAAGATATTGTGCTGGATTTTGTCACTTGAAATTTTCATGTTTTTCTTCTCACTTTGTTCTATTAATGTGGCACATTACATTGATTAATTTTCTTATGTTGCCCCACTTTAGCATACCTGGTATATATTTCAATTGATCATAGTGTGTAATATGTTTAATATGTTATTGGATCTTATTTGGGTTTTTTTGAGGATTTAATACCTTCGTTTTTGCACAACATCCAATCTTTTAATCATTCGAGAATATTTCACCATTATTTTTTTCTTCAATTGTCTACATTATTAGTTATCCTCTCTTTCTCTCAATCTCTCTTTATCTGCATCCATCTACTTAAATATCCATCTGCCTATTTAACATCTATCTATTTATCTATCATCTATTTCTTCCTCCCTTCTTCTGGAATGGTTCATTTACATAAACAAAGAAATTAAAATGCCCACAATTTGGCACAGTGCCTCTTCCAGCTGATATCGTTTCTGCATTTCCTTTGAGAGAAAAATTCCTTGAAAGATCTATCTATCCTTGCTTACTCTACTTTTCCTTTCTCCATCACTTGTAGAACCCATTTCAATTGGGGCTTGTCGCCATTGAAATACTCTTGTCAAAATCACCACGACTGCCACATTGCATTGCACTCTATTAATTCTCTTTTCTATCTACATTCGATAGATATATAAAAATAATAGTCTATTTCATTCTTATGGATCCACATATTTATGTTCCAAACTCTTATCTCTCCCAGCATATTTTTCCTCAACCTCTCCACTTGGATTTATAACATATATTTAAAATGTTAATAAAAATTCTAAAATCAAATGCCTTATTTCCTGCCCTACATGAATAAGTAAACAAATGGATAAATAGATTAACAACTTGGTCCTTCTCCATCAGTGAATAGTATCTCTAGTTTTTCTTTTTCTCTGGGCTACCATTCAGTCTTGTATGAATCATTTTTTATTTCTCATATCCATATCTAATTCATCAGAATACCATTTCAGTTCTGTCTGCAACAGCCATAATCTGGCCACCTAATACCTCATCTGCTGCCATCCTAGACCTTGCCTCCATATTATCTCACCTGAAATACTGTAATATTTCCCTTCTCTAATCACTTTCATTAATGGTCTACCTATTCCATCCTTACCACTCATGATTTCACAACCAACTAGAAACTCAGGCAAATATTTAAAAATCAAGGGGAATGTAATCATCAAGATGACCATATAAAATAGCCCTGGAAATTTCCCCCTTACAGACAATTAAATAAGAGGGCATATCCCACCTCTTTTGGATCTTTGGAGATAGAGAATTCTGAAAGCAGCAAGACAAAAGTGATTTGTCACATGCAAAAGCTCCTCATTATGACTAAATGCTATTTTATCCTCAGAAACCATGGAGGAAAGAAGGCAATAGTATGGCATATTGAAGATAATGAAAGAGAAAAACTTCCAGCCACACATTCTATATCCAACCATACTGCCCTTCAAAAATGATGGCCATTTTAAGATATTCATGGCTAAACAAAAATTGAGAGATATTGTCACAAAACTTTCCCAACAAAAAATACTAAAGGGAGCTCTTCAGTTTGAAAGAAAAAAATAGGTTATAGTAGTTTGGAGAAAGAAAAGTAACTATATGGGTAAATGCAAAGCCCAGTAATATGGGATACTCAGTATGTAACCCTACTCTTTATTTCCAATTATATGTAGAATATAATTGAATAAGAAATAATCCATATTTCTCTGTAATGGACATGCAAAATATAAAGAGGTAATGTGTGGCAAAGACAACTTAAAGAGGGGAAACAGTTGTATAGGAACACAGATTGTGTATGCTATTGAAGTTGGTATCATTTTGAATTTGTAGTTTATAGACTTAGGTTGTTTAATAAAAACCCAAGGGTATAGCAAAGAAAGTATTTTAAAAATGTACAATAATGAAAAATGAGAGAGGGATCAATGAGTTGCACCAAAAAAATTAACTACACATAAAAGAAGGATGCAATAAAGGAAAAGAGGTACAAAAATATATGACATTTAAGAAACAATGGACAAAATGGCTGAAATAAGTCCTGCTTTATCAATATTTACACAGAATGTAGATAGATTAAACTCTCCAATCAAAAGATAGAGATTGACAGAATAGATTAAAAGGTGTTATGCATTCTGGAAAGACAGTAGAATAGGAAGCTCCCAGAATCAGCACCTAGGCTGGAACTCTATTAAACAGACAAGAACTGTCTGAATCAACTATTTCAAAACTCCAGAGTCCAGTAAAATATTATGCAGCATCCAGGGAAGAACAGGAGAAGGAGGCTGGCAAATTGTGGTAAATAATAGTGAGTTGCACATTCTATGTGGTAGTTACTGTTGTCCTTCCCCAATCCTGTAGCAGGTGGCAGTGTGGTCCAGCCCCTGGCAAAGATTGCTAATGCTAAAGAGGGATATAAAAACCAATTTCTCCAAGACTTAGAGGTGGAGAAGAGAAGTCCAATCTCTAATCGCTGTTTTTGATTAGAAGCTTCAGATCACTGGGTAACCAGTTCTAAGGGCAGCCATTGTTCCATTCTACCCCCAGACAAAGGCAGCAGAGAAGACTGAAAGACAGTACACTTGTTCAGAGCTGTAGAGGTGGGTTGAAGGGTTACATTTGCTTGCAGGTGTCGAGTCAAGAAAGTGCAGCTTTGAGGAGCTATGCAAGAAGCTCCTGGCACCCTTCGTGACCCCTCCTTCATTCCCTCAACAGGGAGGGTTGGAGCTGGACAGTGCTCTCTTTTTCGGTCCCTGTCTTTGTTCAGCTAGGAAAGACTGACTTGGGAAATTCATCTCTGGTATGCTCCTCCTCTCAGAATCTGCCCTATATGCAAAAAAAAAAAAAAAAAAAAAAAAGCTTGAGACAACAAAAGCAGTGTAAGAAATAAATGACCCAAGTCAAGGGCCATTTGGTTTAAGTCCTGCAGTAGAGGACCCAGGATAGGGAGAAGGTCTGTTTCCTGGAAAGTAGAAAGGACATTCAAACCCCTGAAATCAGGGTAACTCTTAAGACTACTTGTAAGCACAAGCCTGGGACAAGGCACAGGCCCAGAGAAGACAGGTAGGACTGTGCACTTTGCATTCATATTAGAATGACCATTCTGATAGGAAGTCTGACCCCTGAAGGAGATCATCATACAAAGAAAAGCCAATATGTAAACATGGTCAAGGATGTTTTCTGCTTAGGTTTGTTTGCTGGTAATACTCAAGAAAATCTCTGTCATATTTTCTGTTTACAGAGTGAATTAAGAAACAGACAACTCAGGCACTAAGTCCCAGAATTAACATTTTAAAATATCAAAGATTACAGTGTGCAACAAGTTTGCAAGAAAAAGAGACAAAAAAATTATGTTCCATCCAAAGGAAGAAGATATAAATCCAGAAAATATGAAGGAAGATTACCAGGCTATGGGCATACCAGACAAAAAAAAAACTTAATAAAAAATCTCCAATATACTCAAGGAGATAGAGGAAATACAGAAAAGGGGTTAAAGGATATCAAGAAAACAGTCAACAAGCTAAGAGAGATAAAGGAAAATATAGAGAAAGAACTAAAGGATATCTGGAAAACAATGAATGAACAATATGAGAATCACACTAAAAGATACAGATTTTGAAAAGGAGTGAAGCAGAACTACTGGAGTTGAAGACCACAAAACTGAAATAAAAATATCCCAGGAATGTTTCAATAGTACATTGGAGCTGGCAGGAAAAAAAATGGTGAGGTCAATGACAAGAAAATTGAAATGAGTTAGGCTAAAGAGTAGAAAGGAAAAAAATAATTTTTAAAACTTGAATATAGCCTAAGAGACCTGTGGAAAGCAACCAAGCATACCAATAAATTCACTCTCCAGAAAAAGAAAGGAAGGGAGAGAGGGTGTGAGGGAGGGAAGGAGGAAGGAACAAAGAAAGGAAGGAAGGGAGGGAGGGAGGGAGGGAGGGAGGAAGGAAGGAAGGAAGGAAGGAAGGAAGGGAAAGAAGGGGAGTAAAGGAATATTTATAGAAATAATGGTAGAAAACTATACAAACTTACCAAATTTTAGGAATATGGACATCCAAGTACCCCCGAGAATACCAAACAGAATAAACCTGAAGAGAAATATGACCCATGGCATACTGATAAAATTGTCAAATGCACAGGACTAGGAGAGATTACTGGAAGTTGCAAGAGTAAAGCAACATGTTTTGTACAAGGGAGTCCCAATTACATTAAGTGAGGATTTCTCATCAGAAATCATAACGACAAGAGGGAGTGGGTTGAAATACTTAAAGTGCTGAAAGAACATTTGTCAACCAAGAATTTTATGTACAATAAGACTTTCTTTCAAAAATGAGGGAGAAGAGTGAGTGTAGCTCAGTGGTTGAGCACCTGCTTTGCACGTACAAGGTCCTGGGTTCAATCCCCAGTCCCTCCTAAAAAAATAAGGGAGAGAGTAAGACATTCCCAGATAAATAAAATCTGAAGGAGTTCATCATCATTAAACCTACTCCACAAGAAAACCTAAAAGAAGTTCTTCAAACTGAAAGGAAAGGGCAATAGACAGCAGTGCAATGTGGCACAAAGAAATAAGGACCTCCAGTAAAGACAACTGTATTAGTCAGCCAAAGGGGTTCTGATGCAAATTACCAGAAATCAGTTGGCATTTATAAAAGGGTATATATTTGGGATAGAAGCTTACAGTTACCAGGCTGTAAAGTCTAAGTTATTTCCCTCACCAAAGTCTATGGCCATGTGTTGGAGCAAGATGGCCACTGGTGTCTGCCAGTGTTCAGGCTTCCTGGGTTCCTCTCTTCCTGGGGCTTGCCTTTCTTCAGGCTTGCTTCTCTCCTCAAGGCCTGCCGTAGACTATCAGGCAAATGGCTCATCTCTTCCTGGAGCCTTCTCTCCTTCCTCATGAATAAGCTCCCTGTATGCTTGCTTCCCAGGGCTCCAGCATAGACTTATGATGTATGCAATGCAAGAAATTGCAAAATTATGTGGAGCCAGGGTCATTGGACACTTTGGGATCAGGGTGAGGGAAGAGCAATTGCAATGCAGGGTTTTTTTTGGTTTTGTTTTGTTTGTTTGTTTGTTTGTTTATTTGTGTTTTTTTTGGGGGGGTGGGACCTGGGAATTGTCATGGATGATGCTGCAATGGAGGATGTAGGCCAGTTTATATGATCATGTATCATACAGGAACTGTAAAGAAGAGAGGGTTGTCTATGGC
>PVKH010025685.1:0-13369 GCA_004027955.1 Chaetophractus vellerosus | reverse complement strand
TATCACCAAGGTTGAGAAATGAATTTAAAGGACAATTTTGTGTTAACAAAGGACAGATTAGATTCATGCTCATTAAAACCATTTATATAAACAGCTTGAGATAAATCAATTAGCATACTTTTAAAAAATTATAAAAAACAAAAATACACAAAAAGAAAGCAAAATGGATATTGTATTAATGGATGCAACTTTTTCTAAAAGTGATTTTTACAATATTTATCAAATTCTTAAAATGTTTATTCCTGTTAATTCAGTAATTTCAATATAGGATTATAACTTATCAAAATAATGCTAAATGTAGAAAAAATTGGGACACAAAGATATTTATCATGTCTTTATTAATGATATAAAACTGAAGACAATCTAACACATCCTATTAAAGGAATATTATGTAGCTATTTTTAATGATGCTTTTTAGGACTCTGTAGTAATATGAGAGATCATTGATTATAAAATGTAAAGGGAAAAGGAAGAGATAACTGAATGCAGCATAATCACAACTGAGCAAAATAAGTCAATGCATGAAAAGATTGAAGGAAATGCAGAAACGCATCCATATAAATTGATGTACAAAAGTTTTGATTGATACATAAATATATGAAGCACACTATATTACATCATACAATATATACTTGCATATATCTTCACAATTTGTAGTGTATACCATCTGCTATTTTTCATATATGTTAAGTTTTCCTTATTAAAAAGCCTGAGAAGACAAAGTGTTTGCTCTATATTAAACAATCTGGCATAAGCTTATGTACTATTGGTGGGAGGGACTGGAGGTGGCAATTTTGGAGGTAGCCTTCATTATGGAGGAGGAAAAGGAGGATATGGTGGTGGAGGACCTGGATATGGCAACCAGGGTGGGGGCTATGGAGGCGGTTATGACAACTATGGAGGAGGAAATTATGGAAGTGGAAGTTACAATGATTTTGGAAATTATAATCAGCAACCTTCTAACTATGGTCCAATGAAGAGTGGAAACTTTGGTGGTAGCAGGAACATGGGGGGACCATATGGTGGAGGAAACTATGGTCCAGGGGGCAGTGGAGGAAGTGGGGGTTATGAAGGAAGGAGCCAATATTGAGCTTCTTCCTATTTGCCATGGCAATGATATGAACCATGGACAAGTATATTCTGATGCCACAAAGACTGTAAAGTGCTTCATTTCAACAGCTGAGGAAGGTGTCTTGCTGCAGGTAACTAATGAAGAAATGGTCAACCACAAAATCTTCAAGAAATAAGAAATTCTGTACCATCTGAAAGTAGTTCTTGTTGGCGCCTTCATTTTAAAAAGCACACTTTAAAATTAAAGGGAAATGTTTTCTGATAAAATATAAACTTCATTTAGTACACGTTCTTAGTATAAAACAATTAGAAATTAAGTATTGTTTGTAAAACAGTGACATTCTAAAGTCAGCTAGAGAGAAAGGTATCATGTTTTAAATTAGGTTTTTTGAGTGGACAGAATAAAACTATTTTAAATATAAAGTTTATAAAATAAATACTTTTGTATCAAAAAAAAAAACACTCTCAGGGAGTTACCCTATTCAGTGTGCATATCCTTCAACACAGCAATCCTTCATTATCCTAGAAAAACACTAACAATAATCTATGCAAAGCAATATGTTTAAAAATGCTTGTTACATTATAGTTTGAATAAGAAAAAATTAGAAGCAAACTAAGTGCTCAACAAGAGAGAAGTGGTTAAATAAATGATCCTAACATGCACAAGTTAAACTTTTTATAAGTAGAATGTATTGACATATTAAATTTTGTTATAAAAATAATAAATGCTTTTCAAAAAGCAATCGGCAGAAGATGAAGTAGTGTACACCATCAGGTCTTACTGGTGGTGATGTTCAAGCTAGTTTGAAATCTTCTGAAACCTCAGATTTTTGAACCTAAAGTTCATCTATTCTAATTTGTCTATTCCTTTGTAAATAAAAATAATAAATATGAAACACAATTTGGACAAGGAATGAAGAAGCACTGGAATACTCTCTACCTTGTCCTGAAAATCATGAAATAAAATTTCACCCGTTCTTAATCCCCAAAAATCATTGTATTCTCTGATCTAGATGAGCTTCCCTAGTGCTGGGAACTCTTCTCAAGACAATCCCTGCCATTTCTGGAAAGTTTCAATTATTGAATTTGTCTTCTTCAAAGTAATCCCAAATTTACCATATTAATTTTTCTCACCTCTATTTCAAGTTTATTTCTTATAAACAATTTCAAGGTGCAATCCCTGCTCCCTGCTTATCTTCTTCCATTGAAAGAAAAAAACCACCATCAGGACAGGCCATCTGAGGTGAAAATTTGGCAGGGCACCAGCATACGTTTCTTTTCCTGCATATACTCCAAAAATAGCAGCTAACTATCGAGCCACTAACTCCTTTGTTATGGTCTAGTCCTTCCAGAACTCGTACCACCCAGTATTGTCTAAAATGACTATATCACGGCTCATCCCTTTTTCTCTTCCTTTCTTATAAAAATTGTGAACACAGGCTATGTGACATTGCTGCCTGTCTTATTTAATTGCAGGTAACTTTTTTTTTTAACTGCTTACATCTGTTGTCCCAGGAAAATTGTTGTCTGATAAAGGTAGCTCTCCACCTGTTTTCTCTAAAGTAAGAGGCATAAACATATCTGGGTTGGTTTTTTTTTTTAAATCTCCTTAACAATCTCTTGCTTATAGTCCTAATTAGTCCAGTCACTTACTTTCATTTGTTACCATCCTATTTGAACATTTTATTGCCATTTGAAATGTTTCCTGTAACTTGCTGCTTGTCTTTCTTTACTCAAATATGTAATTTTTCCTTAATTTGGCTTGTTTACATAGCTTTCTTCCTCCTTCACAATTTCTTCATAAACGGATATTTTTAAATCTCTTCCATATGTCTATATATCTGGTCTAAGATCTCGGTTAGGCATTTGTTTATGTGAACTGCTGTCTTTTTATTTTTTTCTTTTTATTTCCTTGGATAAATCCACCTTAATTTGTTCTATTCTTTTGAAGTGCTTATGATTAAATTGAGTAAAATTTACACATGCAATCAGTACAAGGCATAAAACAAGCTTTCACTTCCTGGGTACCCATCACGTGTAAAACATATGTGCTAAGCTCTGGGGCTAGAATGGCTGGCTAGGACAGGGAAGACCATAAAATGGAATGGAATGAATTCTTTTCTTCAAGGGAAATTGAAGTGTAACAGGATAGACAGGGTAGTTGAAAAATCAGAGTTCAAAAATAAACATGTAACTATTCTAACCAAGTGTAAATTGACTATGAATTCTGAGGTAACTTAAGAAGGAGTAAACAAAGTTGAGTTGGATTTATCAAGGAAGATTCTTGGGAGTGATGAGCTTTGCTCAGGGAAGTGTATGGGTTGTCAGCAGCCTACCTGGTGGTGGCACAAGTATTCCAGCTGAGGGAAATGACACAGAGGTAGTAATGAGCAACTTGTTCAAACAATACCCAGTTTGTTGTTGGCTGGATGAAGAAATCAAAGCCAGTGAAAAATGAGCAATCAGGGGCAAATTGATGAGGATAGATGGAAAGAGGGGTTTTAAAAATAATTTTTTATTTGTAGGAGTTCTTCATATAATTTTGATTCTGATCCTTGTCAGTTATGTACACTGCACATATTTTTCCCTGTTTCTAACCTGTCTTCTATCTTTTTAGTATATGATATGATGAACTTGAGTTCTTGATTTTAGAGTAGTTCAATTTATCAGTCTCCTCCTTTATGACTAGCACTTTGGTATCTTGTTTTAAAAAAATCCTTCTCTACCTTGAGGTTAGAAAGATATTCACCTATATTTTCTTCTAAAACTTTTCAAGTTTAGTTTTTTGACATTTAAATTCTTAATCCACTTGTAGTCACTCTTGGTGATCCATACTTTTTTCTAGCTCAAGTTATTGAATTGACTCACCTTTCCCCAGTAATTTGCTACATCCCCTCTGACATGTATTAAACGGCACAAAACTGTTTCAGTGCCTCTATTCTGTTCCACTACTCAATTCAAAAAGCAGTGTCCCTGACCATTGACACTCCTAAGCGCTGTCTTAATTACAATAGCTTTATAATATATTGTTGTATGTGGTAAGATATTAAATCTATAGATCAACTTGAATATGATAGGTAGGTGGATGGATGGATGGGTGGATTAAATAGATAATGATTAATAGATGATAGATGGTAGATAGGTAGATTAAATAGATGATAGAGGTAGCTAGAGATAGATAGCTAGATAGCTAGATAGCTAGATAGCTAGATAGCTAGATAGATAGATAGATAGATAGATAGGTAGGTAGAGTGAATGAATAAGTGTGAGTGAGTCTCAGATGGGACAATGATTATAGAGGTCATGAACCAAGGATTATGATTAATCTAATTCTGGGCACTTGAGGGCCAAATTTTGCAGTGGATGAGGAGTGATAAGAATGCTACTGATTGCATTTTTGGTAAGGTAATTTTAAAAGATCAGATTATATTTTAGATTATATAATGACATGGAGGGAAACAAAGTAAACATAAATAATCTGCACAATCTAAATAAAAATTAGACACTTTAACTGTTAGGATAAAACAGACCTGTGAAAAACCTGTCACCGTTCTCACAGTGCACATTCTTTGAGGGCATGGACTGTGTATGCCCGGCACCTGAAACAATGTCTGACAAATAGTAACCACTCAATAAATATTTGAAGAATTAGTGAATAAACAACAAAAAAAAATGATTGAGTGGTTGAGAGCATCAGGGACAAAGTATATTTGCATTTGAATTTTTGGTTCAAACAGTTTTAGAGTCTAAAATTCTTCCATTAGGAAAAAGTCTGCATTTTCAATTCTGTGTGTAGCAAATCAAATTATATTCCTTCTGCACAGCCATGCAATTGTGTTAACAGTCAACAGTGTTTCTCAGCAGTCTGGCTGGAGGACATACTGTACTAGATACTAGGAGGGGCTATGAAAGGAGATACATGAGTCAAACAGTCAAGGCCCCTATTGCTCTAGTTTTCATTCAAACTGAGTACACAAAATGAACCAAAGAGAAAACGTCAGAACACTTAGAGAAGTAAGTGTAAATTAACTCAGAACAAACGGTGTGCATTGGTGCTGAGGGAAAGCAATCAAAACACCGGGTGCCCTTTTGGAAGGCGAGAGGCAGTGAAGTCCCTGAGAGCTTTCTCCCACCTTTGAAGGATTAACTGTAACTCTTCTTGTTTTTCAAACTGTGGTCACAGCCCATTAGTGAGTTATGATTAAAAATTATTTTGACCAAATAGAATAGTTTCATAGAGTAGAAAATAGAGCACATGCTCTAAAACTAAGTAACTGTTTATTAAACTTTTATTTCAGTTACTTATATGGCTTAATATAAGTGTGTATGTACTGGGTCATAATATAAACTCTATTTTTTCCTGTGGGTTGGTCCAACATGTTTGAAAGCCACGGCTCTTACAGCACAATAAGTTGAGCAACAAAAAGGTTTGCGCAACCAGCTGAAAAGGCCAGTACAATAACTGCCCTTTCTGCCTTGTGCAACTACAGTGATAACTCAAGGCCAGGCTGTAGGCACTCTTTGATAGGTTATACTTTGTTGCCTTGTCTTTTCAGATTTGCAGCCAGTCTTTCTTTAAAGAACTTCTCCCATGTCTTATAGCTACTTGCACAACTGGAAGTTCTGGATGGAGCTTCCCAAATATTCACAGCCCTGCCATCAGTTTAGAAGTTGTTCTGTCCTTCAAACCATTACTTTGTAGGAAGGATGCCTGAATCTATTTCTGCCCTAGCCTCTCACTTCAAACTCAGTTCCTAAAGGGACAACTGCTGGATTGAACATTTTCACTTGCATGCCCTATCATCGCCTTGAAGCTAACTTGTCCACAACTCCAAGTTCTGAACCAGCACCATTAAGTCTGCTCTCCTGCATCATTTACCAGCTTCTCTCAATGGTGCCCCATTTTCCCAGACACTGGGTTGGAAAGCATGGGAGATATCCTCAACATCTTTCCTGAATAAGTAAATAGACAAACAAATAAATAAATGATTTTAAGAATAATAATTATTATTACTCTGCCTACTCAATGCACAGCAACCCTCTTCAGCAAAACTGTGGAGATCCTGTTGTCCCTGCTTGTTCCATCCTTTCCAGTCCTGCAGAGCAGTGTCATGATGAACCCTGGAGACACAAATGAATCTCACTGTAATTTATGAAAAGTGTATGGTTTTTAAAAACTACATTATGTAGAAAGAGCTTATAGTCATTAAATGTAGTGCACAGGCAATTATGCTATCTTGTAAGAATAAATCTGTAATTATTCTCTAACAATTGTCTTACAACATTTCTTTTCCAAATAAGCTTTGTAAGTTTTTGAAATTGAGAAAATAGCATTTGAACTAATAGAGTTGAAATTGTCAGCACTTTTCTTCTAATGCTCATTTGTCAAAAGTTCATGAAGCAGTGAAAAATAAATCTTTGAAGAAATAGGATAAATGGATTCTATCTATGGAACCTGGTTGTGTTAGTGTTTTGTTTTTATAGCATTATGTTTTTAAAGAGCAAAGCAAGACAATACAAGAACCAAGAGAAGGTCAGTTTTACAGATTAATCCTGAATACTTCAAAGGAGCACATAGTTAGCTGGTATCTGCTGAATGAGGGAAAAACTAGAATAGAATCAAAGAGTTGGAACATGAAGCCAACAAAAAAGTAGGAGGCCAATAGGTTAGAGACTGAATGCCCAATTTTTATCATTGTTAGACATCTCCTAACTGCCATGAGAACTCTATGTACCACTGGACTTCATGTGCTCTAAAGTGAGCAGAAAAACTGTACTTGTAGGTGACAAGAATAACATGAAGCAGCAATTATAGCAATTATCTGTTGCAGAGGAGAGTGCCAGAAGTAAACTGTACATGGGGTAATGGCTTTTAACTAATTCTAATATGCTTAGTAATTTAAATATGTTTCCCAATTTTATAATTTATTTTTCATAGAAACGGGTAGAAAATTAGACGACTTTGAACAATATCATTAAATTTGTTCTGGAGAAGCCAAATGGATTCTATTGCACTAAGATACATTTTTGAGGTCCTAAGCCTATATTCCATCAACACAAAACCTTTCCTTTCCTTTCCTTTGGTGGGTGAAGCTTATAAATATTTATAACAGAAGACAGTTCATATTTCTCTTTTTTATTGTTTCCCATGCTCATCAGACATTTCATTATACTGTAATTTTCAAAGAAAGTGGCCCATCAAAGTCCTCTAGATTGTCTTTGAGATGGTCTCAACATACCAATATTTATAATATCTGAACTTTTATTTCTGGAATGATTTAACTTGTTGGTTTTCTCCTTTCAAAGGTGTGGTGGACACATCCTTAGAACATTTTATTCTGTTAACATGTAGTATCGACCCCTCTGAATTAGAGAAGCTTGCATTATTTCATAAAAAAACATGAAGTCAATCCTTCACAACATTAAGTAGATTTGGTAAATTCATTATTGGGACTATATTTATAAATGCTTAAGGAAATCTTCCCGACGAGTGGTTTATTGGTTTTGCAGATGGTCTTCTTTATTGTGTAGTTAAGAATTGAAATTATATAACTTTACAAAACATGCCTAATGCAACTCATTTCCTCCATCTTAGGCCTTTTTCTTTAAAGTTTTCTAATTCTGTGACAAGGTTTTGGAGGAAATACTGACTATCCAAATTTTAGATTTACCACACTAGGTCCATGAAAGGTTAAAAAATAGAATACTTGTGATGAAAAAATACTTCCAGTATGCCCATGAATGCTGGAGAGCATCCTGACCTCTGCATATTATTATTTGCAGGGGAAATGAAAGTACCTACCAGTGGAGTTCTATAAATAAATTGGTAACTAACAGAGAGGATTGTTTCTTGTTAATTAAGACCCACTCAAGAATGGGATCTGGACTTTCTGTAGAGTGTTGTAAATCTTCCCTTTTTAGAGTTTCTAGATATTTATATTTAAAGAAAACACACATCTGTGTTTATACCAGATGGCATGTAGACATTTCCTATTATTATTCATTCTTCTGTCCATTGCTACAGATGTTATATGTATCTTCTACATTTCCCCCTTCTCCCACAGACTAAAAATGGAACCTAGCATTAAACATAACAGTAAATGAAGAGGCAGAGAAAAGCTGAAATGAAAACTGGGTACACAATTAGATTAATTTTGTCCTTCTCACTCTCAGTCACCTTAACAAAATAATAGACAAGCAGTATAACCAAAGATACACACACACACACACACACACACACACACACATACACACACATTTTGGCATAGAGAACTCTGGAAGATAAATTGACTCTTCTTTCTGGAAATTAGACTTTATAATATCATATTGATACAGGATTGCCCTTAGATTAAAAGTCCTAGCTGAAAATCTTCTGATCTGTTTTGCCTGTTCTGACCTAATTTTATTTATTACCTAGGAATTGTGCTACCTTTGTCTTAGTTTGCCACAGAGCTGCCAATGCAAAATTACCAGAAATGGTTTGGCTTTTATAAATGGGCATTTTATTTAGGGTAATGGCTTACAGTTCTGAGGCCGTGACATGCCCAAATCAAGGTACCATCAGAGATGCTTTCTCACAAAAGTCAGCTACCGGTGAGCCTAATATCCTGCCACATGGCGATCAAGCCTGATAGTGGGGGTGTGCCAATCTCTCTCTACTTGCTCCTTGAACTGAGCTGTGGCCAATCAGTCATCTCTCCCGGGGCTTCTCTCCTCGAGCTCAGCTGTGGGCACACCTGGAGTCCTTTCTCTCACTTGGCCAGACTAAATAAGGAAGCTTCCTTTCTCTCTGTAGGGAAATCCAAGCTGGCTCATGCCTCAGTAACATAGTCCAATCAAAAGGTCCCGCACCCACTGGAATGGATTAGTTAAAAAACATCACCTTTTTCTTGTAGGGATTCATAAAAGAACTTTAAACCGTCACAACCTTCTAATGAAGAAACATTTTTCTAGCATTTTCTGAAGCCGTATCATTCAATGTTTAATTCAATGGCATTATTTGGAGACAAGTCAAAGTGTCCAAACTCTGTTACCAGAGAATATACTGACAAATATACTACCCAGAAATGAAGCTTTAACAGGGCCCAGTATTGATCTACCTACAACAGTAGTCATTCCAAGCAGGAGATATGGAGGCCTTATCTGGTAGCGTTCCTCAACTTCTCTCCCTCTTCTTACTGGGGAGGAAAGTGAGGATAGAGAGGATGGCAAGGAGCAATGCCTTATCCTCAGCTTCACTGAAATATACTTTTTGAGGGTTTACCATGTACACAGTTTCTCCTAAGAACTCGAATACCGCAAAGACTTTATTTTCACCGTCACTTTCTTTACATAACTATTCTGCAGAACTTTAAAAAAAAAAACTTTATCACAAAATTAAGGACCCCAGATTTGAGAATGGCTCAGTGCATTATTCATAAAATCCTTTATAATAAGTAGAAAATGGACTTGTGTTTATCTCTAGTTAGTAGGCCTAAACCTGGAGTACTAGCTGCATTTTAAAGATTTCTGAGGAAAAAGGAAATACAATTTTCTAATAGGGCAGTAAAAAGATATAGGTATAATTTAAAATGACTTTATGTAACTAGTATTTTCTAAAGTTTACTTGAAGAAGAAGGGTAAATGACACTGCCGAAGATCATGGAATAAAGGACTCATGTCAGTGAAACATTGTTCCTAGAAAATTAATAGGTTCCAAAATCAAGCAAAATGATTAACTCTGGCTTTCATGTGATCTATAAACCATAACGACAGGCTCGGCATGCCCCTGACATTCCCCGGCATTGTGATTTAATGAAAAGAGAAAGCTTATAAGAAGATGATGAGGAAAAAACCCTTCTGTATTGGGTCAGAAACTTCTTGATTGATGGATCCAGCTTCTGATTTCTAAATCTTGATCAGTGAAGTCCTGCATATGGTGGATATTTTCTTTACCAAGCTAGCAAAGTGAAAGGTGTTAATGTTTTAACATGAGTGACAATTTTATGGAAGTGATGGATGGCTTCATATTTTTCTGAAGGAAATGCCATTTACAAAGATAGAAATAACAATGCTGAGGAGTGTTCAGAAAAGTGGATGTGTTAACTGTGGTAATATTTTTATAATGAAATCACCATGAAATTTTGGTAAAATAAAATCAGCTTTGGAAGACAGTTTAGAGGATGGTTGAGGCTACAGCATATACTGGTTTAAGTGAATATATCAGCCATGCTTGATCAGGTCTCAGTGTGGGAAGGAGAATTCAGAGTATGATGAAGATGATCCTGGGAACCTGAAAAAAATAACCTCCATAGGTCCCCTATCTATATCTCTTATTATCCTAAGGCAGTGGACTCAGACCTAGTAGTTATATAGAACTAGAGGTGAAAGATCATTTTGTGGATGAAAAAGGTGAAATATCCAAACTCCTATGTAAAAGGTTGAGGCCACTGTGGAATCTGAAACCAACACAGAGTCACCCCTATTGTTTTTAAGACTCTTGCCCTAGTTGCTTACCATAGCTCAGAACTCTGCTCCAAGATCTTTTGTACCCACCTGATCATGTGCACTTTCATTTCCAAACTCTCACTCTTGCTCCTGTAATGGCCCCACCCCATCCTGATGTCTGGGCACCTCAGTTCAACCCTGATCTACAGTAGGCTTTCCAGGGCTAATCATAGCACACTTTCCAAGCAGAGTAGTTTACAGGTGAAACAGGTGTTTCTTGTTTGTTTGTTTGATTGCTTAGTTTGTTGTACATAATACAGGTAGAATTCTAAAGATGAAACATTCTTTCTAGACAGTCCTTTCTCTGATCACAAAATCAAGGTATCACATTCATATTTACAACTGGGATATAGTCAAACACTTTGGTCGACCCCACTACAGTGTTGAACACATCTGGTGTCTGCAAAGTAGAGGACAAACCTAGGCTTGTTGAAATAAATATGTATTTCCAAATGTACAAACAGAATATTATTGAAGTTCAGTATATCTGAAAGAAAACCAACATAGTGACTCTGGGAACATCTACCTATTCACATTTGCTGAAAGCATCTGTTATAATTTTTGGTATATATGGAAGGATGGGCTTAAACTGTGTACCCTAGGCAGTCGGTCTTCTAATATGTTCCACCATCATAGCATTCTGGCTTACAACCCTAGAGGACTCTCTCCTGTCCTGCCCAACTTTGCTTCCACAGATTTCTTCTTCCCTACCTGCCTAGCCATTTTCCAGATTTCTTAAATCAAAACAAATAGGGATGTGCAATACATCTTCACAAAGGAATTTTTTATCATGTAATTAGGTATTCGCACCTGCTTCAATGGTTGGTCCTAGAGTGCTTTTGTGTTCTCTTTCATTCACTCATTTTCCTCCACAAACATTTCGTGAGCATCTGCTATATGATCCAGGCCTTGTCTCAGAGTTAAAAAGCACAGTTCTCATTCTCCTGGAGAACTTAACCCGGTAAGGGGAACAGACAACTTTAAGATTTTGGCATTTGGGAGTGGCAAGTGCTTTGACAGATGTACGCAAAAGGGTCATGGGACCACTCAAGCCAGCCTGCCTGATTAGTTGATTGCCTGATCATAGAATTATAGGGTTGAAAGCTCCCATAGTACTCTCCTTTATAGGCGAGTTTTACCCCCAAGTCTCCTGGGTTTATTCATGCAAAGAATATTTATTGAGTGTATATTATGAGCCGGGCACTGTTCTATGTACTACAACTTTAGTACTGAACAAAACATAAACAGTTCTGCATTCATGGAGCTTATGTTCTAGTAGAGCCAACTCTTCACTAGATAACATAAGAATAAGTAAAGTGCAGAATAGGTAAAACAGTAATATATGCTAAAGGGAAAAATAAATCAAGAAAATAGGCTATGAAATGTTAACAGGGAGATTAGTATATTAGGGCAACCAGAGAAGGGCTCCCTGAGAAAATGACTTCTGCATAGTGATTTGAGATGTGAGAGAGTGAACCATGCTGCTGTCTGGGAACAGCAAGTGCAAAATGCCCCCCAGCAGGAGAGTCCCTGATGTAGTCAGGAGGCCATTGCAGCTGGAGTTGAGAGAAATTGGTGGTAAGTCACTCTCCGTTTAAAGAAGAGGACATACCTTAGCTTCCCACCTGGTTTCAGGTCTCCATAAGAAGACAAGGCATTCAGAGAAGGAAATAGTGGTGCTGGGATCAAGGACAGCAGTGTGGGAAGGCAAAGCCCTGTTTGTCAGACCTGGACTAACCCTGGTAACCTTCACGTCTCACTGCTTACTCTGGTTACACCATTTAATGTACAAACCTCTTCTAGAGGAGATGAAGGCATATTTAAGAGAAGGTACAAAAGTGATTGTTACCCTGATAATTTTCCCCCTCTTTATACCCAAGGTCTTTCCTCAGCCCAACGTCACTCTCGATCAGAAAGTCACCCTTGAATTTCCACAGACCTAAACCAATCACAGTTAAGAATTGAGTCTCCAGAGATCTTTCAACTCCAAATTGGCTCATTATCTAAGAAAACATATCAGAAAATCCAAGCCCAAATATACACAAACACATATATGAGCGAACAACTGAAATGAGCAAAAATCCCGGACAAAACAAAAAAACAGCACCTTCATCTCTGCCTCTGAGGTTGTGGTTCTTAACTTTCATCAATATGGACCCCTTGGAGAAACGGGTGAAAGACATGGGCTTTGTCTTCGGGAAAATGTATGCACGTTTGATTTCAAGAGGCTGATAAACCCCATGGAGCCCATTCATGGATGGATCCATGGAATTGGAATTCAAACACCTGCTCTAAAAGAAAAATGCCTTTCTTTTTCAAAAGAACTAAAAATTGCTCATTTTTAGATTTATTAATATCCTTAAATCTTCAAGGTTACAGCTCTCTTTTTACTATAAGCACACTGTAGCCTACAACTCGGTAATCAGAATCTAATCTTCCTCATGATATCAGAGCAGACATTAAGGCTGGAGTTGGAGAAAGGAGCTAGTGACAGAACTCAGTGGCTGGAAGAGGGTTCACCCAGTTCAGACCGTCTGCCTTTGGAGATGACACCATCAAACAGCTGCGGGAGGTATCCTCTGGGCACAGGCTTGGTAACCTCTTGCCAGCGTCTCTGTGACCTGCTAGAAGCCCTGATCCCAGGAGGAGATGTGCTGAATTATGCAAACAGATTTAGCTGTTTTAGAAAAAGCTACCCCCCCCCACCCCCCACCGCCACCCCCGCTTAGTATCAGTGGGTGTTCTCTGTCCTACCATTTATTCACTGCACTCACCTGGAATGGCCTCTAAAATTCCTTTGTAAGCATTGAAG
>PVKH010025684.1:0-13370 GCA_004027955.1 Chaetophractus vellerosus | reverse complement strand
AGAGAGAAGATGTGAGTAGACTATTAGAGAGCCAAGAGAATAAGGGTCTAACAAGGCAAAGGAGGTATACATTGACTGCCCATGTGCAGTAAAATTTCAAAGGATACCTGTGGCCATTGATAGCTCTTTTGTAAACTCATAAAATTTGAAATATAAGAAATGAAAATCATAAGTAATAAGAGGATTAATTATTAAAATAATCCTTAACATTGAAAGTGCCCAGTTAATTAACAAGGCGATTGGCATATTTCTATTTTAAAAGACCAAACATAAACTCATTCACCATAAGAACAGCTATTGCTTGGGTTTACTTAATCTCTAGTTTATTCACATTGATGGGAAAACAAAGAATAGGTTCTTTCCTCTGACCTAGAACAACCTTACAATAGAATACTGATTCACCTTATATGACCAAATCCAAAGTAAGTTAATAACTAAGAAACAATAATTAAGCACCAATAACTAAGAATCAATAACTAAGAACTAATCATATGCCTAGTTTAAACAATCCATTTACCCCTAAATTTAAAAAAACAAAACCACTATTGTATCACCTATTTTATATTTTAGAACCAGTAGTCTTTATCAAATTTAAGAAATAAGATGGCAACCAAAGAGACACAAAATCATTTACCATATAGCATTGACTTAGAGGGTCCAGGAACCAGGTGTATCTGTCCCAAGATGCACTAAGGAGGAAGATCTCCAAGGGCAGTGATCATTGGTGGTTAAGCCTAAGCCATATTATTTCCTAGGTAATGTTGCAGGTAAAGTTTATACCTCATATGACTTCTTAGTCACCAAGAGTCATATCTGACTCTTGATTTTTATTTCTCTTAGTGACTTCAAACTTCAAAATTAAAAAAGTCAATGCCACTTGTTATCTGATATTTTATGGACATCAACTCCAGAAGTCAATATGATTTAACATATTTCCTATGCTTTTTAACCAAGAGTGTTCAGTTTGCAGCCTAATGTGGAAATTTGTAACCGGTGGTGATTGGGATCTAGAACTTTTGGCTGAAGTCAAGCTAAAGACACAGCATTTCCAATCTTGTTCCCAAACGTCAACCCAGCTTGCCAGAGCAGCTTGAGCCAATTCCAATATTGCTATTTTGAACAGGAGACTTAACCCTTATAACTACCACCATACATACCCATGCTTTTATTTTCTGAGTGCATGATAGGCAAATAGCTGTCAGATTCATTTCAGGTAATGAAAATAAATCATTTATATTCTGTTTAAAAACCACTGAAGTTCCTTTTGCTCAGGATGAGAGCCTGGACTATGAAAATATTCCAGTGTGTGTGTATACCACAGTTTGCTTATCCATTCATTTGTTGATGGACATTTGGGTTGCTTCCAACTTTTGGCAATAGTGAATAACACCACTAGGAACATTGGTGTGCATGTATCTGTTTATGTCCCTGCTTTCAATTCTTCTTGGTATATATTCAGCAGTGAGATTGCTGGATCATATGGCAGTTCTATATTTAGCTTCCTGAGGAACCACAAAACTGTCCTCCACAATGGCAGCACCATTCTACATTCCCACCATCACTGGATGAGGGTTCTCTTTCCTCCACATCCTCTTCAACACTTGTAGTCCTCTGTTTTTTTATTTGCCACCGGTCTAATGGGTGTAAGATGATATCTCATTGTAGTTTTGATTGGCATTTCCTTAATAGATAGTGATGTTGAGCATCTTTACATGTGCTTTTTAGCCATTTATATTTCTTCTTTGGAGAAGTGTCTATTCAAATCACTTGCCCATTTTTAAAGTGGGCTGCTTGTCTTTTTATTTTCAAGGTTTAAGATTTCTTTATACATGCTGTATATTAGGCTACTATTGGATAGATGTTTCTCAAATATTTTCTCCTATTGAGTAAATTGCCTTTTCATTTTCTTCAAAAACTCCTTTGAAACATAAATGTTTTTAATTTTGAAGATGTCTCATTTATTTTTTTTCTTTCATTGCTCCTGCTTTGGGTGTAAAGTTTATGAAACCATTTCCTAATACAAGACCTTGTAGATGCTCCCCTACATTATCATCCAGGAGCTTTAGGTTCTTGGTTCCTATATTTAGATCTTTGGTTAATTTTGAGTTAAATTTTGGTATAGGGCATGAGATGATGATCATCTCCCGAGCTTAAGAAGCCACTCTCTCCTAGTTGACTGGGCTTAGTGGCCTTGTTGAATATCAGTTGACTGTATCGATATCAGAACTCTTAGTTATGTTCCATGGGTCAGTATGTCTATCTTATGCCAATACCAGGCAGTTTTTTACCACTGTATCTTTGTGGTATGTTTTAAAATCAGGTAGTATGATTCCTCCATTTTCATTTTTCTTTTTCAATATGTGTTTGGCTATTCAGGGCCCCTTGCCCTTCCATATAAATTTCATGGTTAGCTTTTGCAATTCCTTAAAAATTGCTGTTGTAATTTTTATCGGGATTGTGTTACAGCTGTTAATTAGTTTGGGTAGGATAGACATCTTAATGATGTTTAATCTTCCTATCCATGAACAGGGAATATTCTTCCAATTATTTAGGTCTTCTTTGATTTCCTTTAACAATGTTGTGTAGCGTTCTGCACACAAATCCTTTACATATTTGTGAAGTTTATTCCTAGGTATTTGATTCTTTTAGTTGCTATTGTAAATGGAATTTTTTGCTTGATTTCCATCTCAGGTTGCTCACTATTGGTCTACAGAAATGCTTTTGATTTTTGCACATTGATTTTATATCCTGCCACTTTACTGAACTCATTTATCAGCTCTGGAGGTTTTGTTGTAGATTTCCACCAGGGCTTTCTACATATAGGATCATGTCATCTACAAATAGTGCAATTTTCACTTCTTCCTTTCCAATTTGGATGCTTTTTCTCTCTCTTTCTTGCCTAAGTGCTTGAGCAAGTACTTCTAGCATAATGTTAAATAAGAGCAGTGATAGTGGGCATCATTGTGTTTTTCCATATCTTAGAAGGAAATCTTTTAGTATTTCACCATTGAATATGATGTTAGCTGTGGGATTTTCATATATAACCTTTATCATGCTGAGGAAGTTTCTCTCTACTCTTATCTTTTGAAGTGTTCTTATCAGGAAAGGGTAGTCCTGCTATGTTTGTGATTAGAGGGATAAGAATCCCTCAGGAATACAGGCAGTGCCAAATAAAAGAAACATACCAATATGTCAAGCCATCAATATTATTGCATGTAAGTATGAATCTTATTCTTTAAAAATTGAAACTTAATGATTACCATAGGTTCTGAGGGCAGGAGGAGGGAAGAATAGAATAGATGGAATGTAGGGCACTTTGGGGGCATTGGAGTTGTTCTGCCTGATCTTGCAACAACAGATACAGGTCATTTTAAATTTCATTAAAACCTATAAAAGTGATGGTCCAAAATGTAAACCATAATGTAAACCATTGACATAGTTAGTAGCAATGCTTCAATATTTGTACATCAATTGTAACAAATGTACCATTCACATGTAAAATATTATTAATAGAGAGGGGGAAATGGGGAGGGCATTGGGTATATGGGAATCACCTATATTCTCTATGTGAGTTTTCTGTATCCTAAAACTTATTTGAGAAAAATAATACACTGGGAAAATATATGGAAGACAATGCCATTGTACATACAAGAAAACATATCTTAGAGTGATGAACAACACATGGTTTAAAATTTGATTTTTACTATTTCAAATTTTTAAAAAGTCTTTTGTATTTTATTTTTTACTTTCAAAATTATTATTTCATTTTCCTATTAATTTTATTTGGTTATTTTGGTGGCTTCATTTTTGGGGATGTTTTGGATCACAGAAAAGTCACAACAGTGGCAGTGGAGGATCACTGGTGTGGGGTGTCAGTGATTGGGGGATGCATGGGAAGGGGCTCACCTGGAGCATGCCTCTAAGACATATGAATATGTTGAACTGTTCATAGAGCATTGTCTCAGTGGGTGGAGATCCATACAATAACTGAAAAAATATTGAATTTCCATTCTGGAGAATTATGCTACATTCTCTAATAGGATGGCAAGAATACCCCAAGTGCAAGGGTAGTAGTGCCTAGTGAAAGAAGGCAGACCATTACACCAGGCCCTTGATATTAGTGATTGTGCTTATGAACTTTTTCTTGTGAAATTGAAACTTAGCCTAGTATTACATACTGCCTAAGAGTTACCTCCTGAAAACTTCCTTGTTGCTCAAATGTGGCCTCCCTCTAAGCCAAACTCAGCATATAAACACACTGCTTTCCCCCAGCATGGGACATGACTCCTGGGGATGAGCCTCCCTGGCAACAAGGGATAATTACCAAGTGCAAAATAGCAATGCATCTAGAAAAAGACCGTTGCCAAAAGAGGAAAATGGTAATACAAAGAAGTTTTCATGTCTAAAAGATTTCAAAGTGATTCTGGAGGTCATTCCAGAAGTTATGCTTATGCAAGTCTCAGCAGGGTCTTATTGACTGCCACAGTAAACAGTGCCTCAAATAGCTGGGTTCCTACGGCTATAGATACATTCAGAAGCTATAAACTGGGAAGACAGCTCATGAATTTGACAACTTGTCAGCGGGCCTTACTTTGGAATTTATGCTCCCCAGTATAACAGAGCTACACTCATTTATAAGTTCTCTTCACATGGCTCTTCTCCACCTTTTATTTGAACCCATAATTAGCACTATCCTTGATAAATATATGTCCCAGAGACTTAAATATTTGGTCTGTTCATGTGCCAGTTGAGCCCTGAATTTCAGCAGAGTTACAACACTTGCTCTCCAGTTTATTGGACTTACATAGGACAACTAAAAAGGAGATGATGATGGACAACACCCATCCCAAGGAACAGAGAGTGTCTGCAACTGCAAGCAAGATACTTCCATCCATCTGCTCCATGGGATCTAAGCTCCCTCTCAATTAGACGTAGAGTGGGCATCACCAACCCAAAATCCTCAAGACTGGGGAATGAACAATGGACTAAAGTAGACTTATTGTTATTCTACTGCTGACTTATTATTCTAGCAATGGAAGAACTCTTATCATTGATATAAAGGCAGTGGCTACCAGAGGTTCTGAGCATTGGGAGAGGGAAGAATAGGTATAATATGGGGGCATTTTTGGGACATTGTATTTGTCCTGCATGACATTGCAGTGATGGACACAGACCATTGTATATTTTGTCATAACATATAAAATTTTGCATCACAGAGTGTAAACCATAATGTAAACTGTAGTCCATGGTTAATAGCAATGTTTCAATAGGTGTTCATAGTTGTAACAAATGTATCACACTAATGAAGGATGCTGTCAATGTAGAAAATGTTGTAGGGGGAGGGACTGGGGCATATGGGAATGCCCTATATTTTTTATGTAACATTTATGTAATCTAAAGTGTCTTTAAAATAAAAAAATTAATTAAAAAATCTATGAACATAAACATGTTAGAGTTCTTATTACTAAGTTACAGTTTCTTTTCTTAGTTTTTTAAAATATAAATGAATTTATATTTAAAATTCATTTATCTCAGTGAAATTTGATTTTGGAATTTCTGATTTAACTGAGGAACATTATAGGAGTGACCAATACCTTTTTATTATAGCTTGTTTGATGATAGAAAGAGTGCCTTTAGATTTAAAAAAAAACATACAGATAATACAATAGCTCCTTATTATTTCTACTCCAAAGCAATAGGCCAGATACTTTAGATCCATTTCCCAGGCATGTGAAATTCCATGATTACTCTCGTTGGCCTTTCACAGTTCTCTCATTCTCTATTTTTTCCTGGAAATTCCTTTTCCTGGCCCCTCTGCACGCTCCCTTTTAGTATATTCCTACATGAATACAGTTACAAGTGAACAAATCTGAAAACTTTCTATTGAACAATTCATACATGAGCTAAGTATTTATTATTGCCAAAGGAAAAGGTATAGATAGTTTAATCTCTCATTATAGCACTTGATATTTTTAGTATTCTAAAAAGAAGTAAAAAATAATAAAATCAGTCAAGCATGTAACTTTTTATAAAACTTCACACTTGCTTAAGATGGTTTTGATATCATGGTCTTAAAATGCATGTCTTTGCAGTTCATGAAAAAGATTTAGCATATCAAATTCGAAAACAAAAAAGATATAACTATTAAAATGGAATACATATTTTTAACACATAAATTAGGAGTTGACAAAGTTAGTTCTATTTGTTTCTTTAGCTGTGATCTATGAGTCATCTTCTAATGAACCGAAAGCAGATTTCCCAAACAAGGTTATAGCATGATATTGTTATTCAAGACATCCACTGGAGTTCTGTATGGAATATAAATAATTTAATTAATATGTTTGGGAAATACCAAATAATGTATTCACCCTTCTTTGACAGATCCACATTCAGTGATGTGTTAAAGTCTTTGAACTTTACTGGGGGGAAATAGCCTATTTAATATTTTCAATCCATTGTTCTACAGTTCTATTCCCAAATTCTCTCTGACTTTGGTTTGTTCTTTTTTTCTCCGTAAAAGAACTGTTAACATGTTCCATAGCAGTAATGTTTAGGGGAACTTATTTTGGCTAACATTGACCAAGAAGTCGAAGATAATAATCTATCAAAATATTTATTACTATTTTAATTTTATTATGCCTAACTCACTCTGCTGGGTGTCTTTAGTGAAAAACACAAAGTGGAGCGAATTGCTACGTGGTACACATGGGAACGCGGGCCCAGCACAGAACAGTCACTTTCAGCAAATGACCACTTTACTACTTATACACCTCAGAGGGTTCAAAAGAGCAGGGCAGGGCAAGGAATCCCATCATGGCTGGTCTCCCAGGAAGACAGAAATGCTCGGGTTAGGGTTGGTATATGGCAGCCTGGCACTCTACTTCTCATGGGAAAGGGAAACATGTTTGTGCTGCCCTAGGTGAGTATTTACCCACCCAGGGGGAAAGGGCTCTGCCACTGAGAATTTCCTGCTCTGATTAGCATCCAGGGCTGCTCCTTCTGGTTTCTAGGTTTAAGATATGGTCAGGGTTATTTAGTAGACCTTACATCTGCCCCAGGTAGTGGAGGGGAAACAGGTCAAAATGTGGGAGGCAGGAGGAAGCAAGGATGAGGGGGTGAGCAAGTCCTCAGGATTTTCTCAACCAACTATTCAGAAAAATGGTTTACTTCCTCAATGGGATAATTAGGCATATTCAGAAAATAGTAAGTAGGAATATCGCATATTGTGTAACTCTCGCTTGCCTGGTGCAGGCAATAGTTGTTAATGGAGTTCAGTGGAAGGAGAACAGTATGAAGCCTGAGGGGTAAAAAGTATAAGGAAGGGAAGGAGAGAGGATGATGCTGTCAGTTCTCTACTCTTCTTGTTTTCCCTTGCTTACAGAGCCTGTCTTCCAGGACAAATATTGAAAATGTCAGATTTTGGCTTTCCTGCTGTCATCCTCCTTCTGTACTTAGAGCAACGTCATGGAATTTTACCCAGTGATGGCCAATGAGAACAAAAGAAAAGTCTACAAGGGCTTCCTAGACAACTTTTCTCCCTAATACAAAGGAGCATGAGGGCAGTACCGGATTTATTCTTCACTGAATGTAGTTGGACTCAATTGACTCTTGGAACTTCTATATTTAATGTGCTCCCCTGGGGCAAGAAATGCTGAAAGACAGAAGGTAACAGATATGGGGAGCATCAGGATTCAGGAAGGTGTCATGGCCATGGCATCAAATCGCAACACACCTTTTATCAAAACTCTTTATACTTAAGCTACCCAAACTCCATGTGGTTTTAGTTATGTACTATGTTGTTTGCAGGAAAAATTATTTTCTGAATGATAGGTAGCTCAGTTAGAAGGGCAGAGGAATGGCATGAGTATGGATGTGGAGGTTGCGGGCTCAAACTGCCCTCAGGTCCACCTTTCCTTTCTTATTCTAGGGTCTAACTGGAATGCCACCTCTTCCATGGGACCTTCACTTATTTGCACATCTTCCCTGCAAATTGATTACACTAGATACTTTGTCTCTGTTTTCTTGAAATACCATTTTGTTTTGTTCTACATGACATAGTTGATAATGTACAATGCCCTTGTTTAAAATTTTATTTTTTGCCACTACACTGCATAATGCCCAGTACTCAGTCTACTCGTACTGTATGAATGAACGAAGAATGAAGAAGAGGATGAAGGGGGGCCTACAGCTTCAATCCTATAGATGCAAGCAATAATATTTGAATACAAATAATTTCCTTATCCTGTGCCAAGCACACCCCTAGGTGCTTGTGATGCAGCCTTGAATTTTGTTCCTGCACACTAGGGGAAGCCATTGAGTGCCTCCAACAGGATACACTTAATCAGATTTTGCAGCAGGGTTGAACATGAATTGGATGGGACTGCTTAGAATAAAAATAGGGATAATGGAGTCCTGCTGAGACTCTTTGAAAGGGCATTGTGAAAATCATAATGGAGACAGAGGAAGTGAAATGGATTTGGGGAATGGCTCAGAGAGAGGAGACAGGAGGGATTTTTGATATATTTTTGGCTTAGGTTACTAGAGAGTGAAAAGGTGAGTTAAGACATAGAGAAGATAGAGAAAATTTTTATTATTAGTAGAGAAGTCATCAGGTTCCATTTTGGGCATGCTCTGCCTCTGTGCCAGGCTGAGGGTGGAACAGTACATTCCCTGTCTTGATAGAGCTCTGGACATCTAGATAAATATCCAATACTGTTATCTGTCATGCATCAGAGAGGCACTTTTCATGGGATCCAAATCCATTTTGAGTTTTGGAAATGATAATCATATTTCAATTTTCGCCTCCTGAGATGGCGCCTTCATCTGTCTACTCGTTGTCTTCTCACTGTCTGCTCATTGTGTCTGCTCAATGTCTCTGCTTGTTGTGTCCACTCATTGTCTCTACTCATTTTGCCTGCTTGTCCTCTTTAGGAGGCACTGGGAACCGCACCCTGGAACTCCCATGTGGGAGGTGGGTACCCAACCACTTGAGCCACATCCACTCCCCTAGTATTTCAATTTTTAAGTGAAAAGAACCTCAAATTCTTTAGGGTTATGTTAAAGAAACATCAGAGGTGATCCTAAAGGCAGTGGCAAGTTTCATATAGTTTAAGCAACTTTGGTTTCACTTCCTCCCTATAGCTAGTGAATGATGCTCGTAAATATATGGAAGCATAGAAATTACATGCTTTGCTATCAGGTGTATGGCAGAGAGTTAGGAGTATTTTCTAGTAAATATTCAAGACAAGTTCTTTCCTAACGGCCTCAAGAGAAGAAAATGAGCATGGATATCTTTACAGCATCACATTTCTGGTATTATACCTAAAGGTCAGTTGTCATATTTGCTATCATCTCTGATATTTCAAGGGTTTATAGCTTTTCAAATCACATCTGGTGGAAATGTTCTATGTGATTTTTTCAGCTTTGCTTAAAAATTCTTTTATTCTGAGTAAGATGGATTAAAGTAAGTGCTCTAAAGAGAATAATCTCCTGAGAAATTTGGGGGAGAATGAGAGATAGCACATTTTTTAACAGAAACCCAGAAAGATCATTTTCCCCAGAATACCGAATTCATTTTAGAATTTGGAAAAGAACGTTTAGAACTGCATGTTTACAACTAATCCCAGGAAGCCTCTCTGCTAGTGTCATTAATGTGTAAGGTATTCCCTTGAAAATAGTAACAAAACTTGTTGGCGTATAGTCATTTACATTACTTCAAAGGAAACAGTGTGTTTGAACAACAAATACAACCATTATAGTGATACTCAGGTGAAGTGAACTGTAGTACACTTTTTAAATATCAAATTCCATGTTATTGAATTCTTCATTTCTTAGGTAATAACGTGGAAGGAAGAAGGTAACATGCAAAATTCAAAAGGCCAGCATAGAAGACCTGTGTTAGTCTTCCCACTCTGTTCTTATTTAGGGATCTTGTATTAATTTCTTTAGTTAGTAAAAGCCAATTGCTCCTGTAAAAATGATGTCTAAAGTAACCTGGTTGACAGGTTTGAAAATATACATGCATGGTATAGTCTTTGAAAAGTAAAACTTGATTCTCAAAATCCACACAACACATCCATTGAATGGAGACAGAAACCCCAACTGTACAATATAATACAAAAGGCAGGGTTGCATGGGAAACTTCTAGGCAGAGAATCAGCAAAGTGCTCAGGGTTGCGTTAGCCATCGTCATTGTGTTAGTGGAATTCCAGTTAGTGGGATGATTCAGGAGAATGTCCCCAGTCCTGGAAAATTCCACAAATAAAGTGGGAAGTTGAAAGGCTCACCCAAACATTACTGTAGAAATTTAAATTAGATAAACATACTGATTTCAGAGGGCAGTTGCCTTGGAAATTTTGATTCCAGGGATGATAATGGCTGGAGACTTGCCATTTCATTTCATTTCTAGGCTCTCTGAGAAGTGAGAGTGGTCTATGAGCCAACAATCATTTGGCCTCTCCTGACATACGTAGAATCTGGGAATAATTTATTTCCTAAAAAGTCCCATATCTCTTGTCTTTATAGCTTTGTGCCTAACATGGTTCCTGACAGAAAATAAATCTTCAGTTCATTCTAATGAGAAATGTATGAATACATATTATAATAAGCTTCAAAATGTACAAATTTAGAGCAGCAACTGTATGATTCTGAGGTTGGCTCCAAACTAGGTCCTATGGAGAGTCAAAAAGAAGAAATGCTATTTTCACAAATAATATATTAATAACAAATGAAATTATTGTAGATAAATTATGTGGTAGAATGAGTTCTAGGCATTGCTGAAATAGAAGGATAAGTAAAAGACATTCTAATGAATGATACTAACACAAGGAAAGTCATGGGCATGACATATGAGGTACAGAGACTCTTAAGAAGAGTTAAGATTTATATTCTTATAGAAAAAAAAAGAAACACTCTAAGTAGAGTCACGGCAAAATTAAAATGATGTGTGAAAACAACTAAAAGAGGTAGGCAAAATATTGAAATATGGTAAAAAATGCTTATAGATGTGACATATACACATAGCTGGGGTATATGCATGATAATGTAATATTTACAATATACTATATAAAAGTATGTGATATAATACACATGATGTCTATTAGATTAAATTTACATAGAATTGAAGGAGAGTTCATTATAAACATAACATATGTTATGTATTTATAAAGTAGCCAAAGAAACTATATAGTACCTGAACTGTAATTATATATACCTAGCCTTCATGGACTAGAGTGAGTCAAAGCATAGAGAACAGTAAAGAGCAGGAAATGAACCCAAGTCATCTCCCTGCGTATCCCATTAAGAGCTCAACAGTCCTAAAGAGCAGAGATGGTGGTTGGAGTTAAATTGTCACTGGAGAAAGAAAGGAAGACTAAGGGACAGCCTGTGTTCAGTCCCTTCAAAGGACTGCTCTTTAGAACATGATAAACCAGAAATCCACAAGCACTTGCAATGAGGTAACCCCAAGTATAAGTCGGTTCAATACTGATTTCATCATGATGGCCTATTCTTACCCTAACTGCTTGCCAGCAGGAAAAGAAAATTCATTCTGGAAGAATATACAATAATAGAGAGCCTTTCATCGATTCCTCAATTGTTCATATAAAATGTCTAATGCTCAATTTTTTAAAAAGCATATATGGAAAGAAAAACATAAAAAAGATGTGAGGATAAAGAGATGATGGAAACAGACTCATCTGCGATTCAGATAATGAAGTGAAAGTACATCATCAAATTATAACCATGAAACTTTAGAGGCTTAGTTTTACTCTTTGATCAGTTTGTCTCCTTTGCTAGTGCCCTTAATCGTAGGATAACTTATGTAATTCTGATACATGGTTTTACTCAAAAGGTATGGATCTTTTTGGGTTCCTTTGTATAACCAAGTTTCTAGTTGAACCACTTTAGCTTGGAGCAAGAATTTAAATCTCTGCTCAGCGCTTTCAGCCTCTACTGTTACTTCCCAGTGGGCTCCTTGGAGTATCCCCTGAGCGTGGGACACTCAGAACTCACCAATGAATTTGCAGGGAGTTTAGGCCCCCCACCACCCCACCCTTTAGTCTGAAATGCACCACTTTCTCCAAACACACCACATTCCAGCCACTCTGGCAGCCCTGAAAAACACCCTTTAACACATCAAAGCATTACCACTGCAGATTTCTGTTTCATTTCTAGCCTCGGACTGCCATGGACAGGGGAATGTTTTTTAGGGATAAAGATGAATAAACATAAATCTCTCTGAGGGCAGTGGTCTCTTTTAAAGAGGTAAATTCACTCCAATTTCAGTACTTTACATCACTTTCCAGGATCTTCAAACACCATTTTTGTTGTTGTTGTTTGTTTTTTTTGTTTAAAAGATTTATTTTATTTATTTATTTCTCCCCTCCTCCTCATTGTTTGCACTACCTGTGTCTATTTGTCTTGTTTCTTTAGGAGGAACTGGGAACTGAACCCGGGACCTCTGATGTGGGAGGGAGGTGCCGAATTGCTTGAGCCACCTTTGTTTCCAGCTTTTTTGTGTCTCTTACTGTTTTTCTTTTTGTGTCTCTTGTTGCATTTTCTTGCTGTGTTATCTTGCCATGTCTGACCATCATACCACCCCGCTGTCTTTAGGAGGCACTGGAAACCAAACCAGGGACCTCCCATGTGTTAGGGGGAAGCTCAATTGTTTTATTCCAGGTTTATAATTGTTAACCACAGGAGGATTGTTCTGATATAGCTTTTCCACTATTACTTGAATACAAACCAATCAAAAACATCAATAGCATTTTGACACTGTAAGAAGCATCCCATATAGGAATAGTAAGAAGATAATGGAGTGCATGAAATAACTCTGAAAAAATATGATGTCTAATATACCTAAAATAAATTATTGCCATTAAGCATAAGTTATTTCAGATGAAGGAGCATTTTATTGGTTGATTTCTTTTAAATTATTTGAGTCTAACTAAAAACATTACTGTGTCTAATACTAGGGAAGGACAATGCTGTGATAATTCCATAGGGCCTAAATACTCCCTAATAACTTTATTTATTTATTTATTATTTTTTTTTTAAGATTTATTTATTTTATTACATATCTCCCCTTCCCCCCGCTGCGGCGACGCGCCGAGAGTGGTCACTGCACAGGTGCGGCTTTCCCTGCTTGTAGGCGGTCTCTGCGTCCGTTCATGGCTGGCTTTCAGTTCGCGGGTGGCTGGCTGCGCTCCATCCGCGGGCGACCTGCCCTGCCCGTGGCGGCTCTTGCCATGTCCGTGGCAGCTTCTTGCCCTGCCCACGGCGGCTCCGGCCCACCCATGGCGGCTTGCCATTCTCAAGGCGGTCTGCCCGCTAGGAGAGGTCCCCGGGAATCGAACCCGGGGCCTCCCATG
>PVKH010025683.1:0-13370 GCA_004027955.1 Chaetophractus vellerosus | reverse complement strand
GGAGTCTACTGCTGGCATTACACTGCTGGCAAGTGGACAGAAGGAAACTTGTCCCTAGATGAGAGGCCAGAGGGCAATGAGGGCAGTTATCCATGCTGAATTCTGGTGCCAGTTGTTCATGGGATTATACTTCCCTGTTCTGGGAAAGTTTTCTGCCAACTTGTCAGAACAGCTTCTCTCTGGCTTTTCACAGTAGCATTTGTGCTGTAAAATTCAGGTGCTAGACCCGTTCTGCTGCCTTGGGGGCTGCTGAAATAAGAATCTTTTCTTTCAAGGTTAGTTTGGAGAAGTACGTTTGTTTTTTGTTTTTTGTTTTGTTTTTTTTTTGTTGTTGTTGTTGTTGTTTAATCCCTCCTTGGATATGTTTTGAGCTGGTGCTAATTTCACAAAATGGATGGGCAGCTAAATCCTTTGAAGTTGTTAAAATATACTTTGAGTACAAAAAATTTATTTTGTAAGAAGAGTAAATGTATAATTTGCATTTCCATTAGTTAAATTGCTATTAATGTTTTCAAAAGTCAAATGTCAAAAGCAATTACAAATTTCAAATCATGTAAGCATAATTAAGGGTTTCTGGTAACAACAGTTGAATTTCACCTGACAGATCCCTATGACCCTTAGACATGGGCACAGGATGCCAAGCTCTGGATGCTGAGCTTAATCTCCCGCCACCAGCCCCACTTTCACGAGGTGAGGAGTCCTGGGGGCCAGGGGATCTGCCCACGCAGAATCTGTGCCTTCCCTCTGCCTCGTGACGCTCAGGGTACTTCTGAACCAGGAATTGCCTTCCCAATGGCCCTGAGCTCCATGTGCGCCTATGTGGGAACCCAGGCCCAAGGGGCTGGCAAGGAGGGGAGCATGCTTGGATACAAACCCAGGGCCGACATGCAGGCTGAGCTGTGCTGACCCGTGCACCGGAAGCCCTCACAGTGCGGGAAGACAGAGCTGCCACCTCAAGAGACAGGGAGCCGACTGAAGGGCTGGGCTGCAAGCAGGGAGGGAGGAAAGGGTGTTCCCTGATCCATGTTCCAGCACAAATCTCCAAGGACTAGGAGCGTCATAAACTCAAATGTGGCCATACTAGTCATGATGAAGACATATTCCTCAAGGAATGGGAGTAGGATGTGGTTTAGTTGGTTATCTGCTGCTTGACCTACACCTCTTCAGTATTGAGATATGCAGTATGTGGGACAGCACTTGTACTCTTGCTCTAGACCCTGCAAATGTTAGGAGTATCAGAGTTGGGTTTAGAAAAGTTTAGACTTACATATGAGAGAGTATTTGTAATAAATTCTGTTAATTTCTTTAGAGAAACTCAGATGATAACCATTAATCCACAACAAGAGAATAGCATATTTTGAGGTATTTTCATCTTCTTTCAAAGTTTTATTATGGACATCTACAAAAGTAGAGGTTACAAGATAAGAAATTCCCATGTGCCTATCATTCAGCTTCAATAATAACCAACCCATGGCCAGTCTTCTTTCAACTTCACCTCTAATCCCCACTCTATATTACTGGAAGCAAATCACATAATCATGTTTTCAGTCATATTTATCTCAGTATGTATATTTAAAGGATAAGACACTTTTAAAAATCATAACCATATCTTCCTATACTTAAAAAAAAACATTAGCAATATCACACATCCAGGAAGTCTACAACACTTCCAACCATCTCAGGTCTTCTAACTGTCTCATTTGTTTTCTTATGGTTTGCTCAAATCAGGATCCAAATAAGGTCCATACAATGCCACTTGAATCTCTTTTAATCTATAGATTCCCCCCATACCTTTGTTCTTCCTTGCAAATTCTTTGTTGGAGTAACCAGGATGTTTGCCCTATAGCATTTCCAGAGTTTAGGTTTTGAACACTCTGTGCCCATGATATCCCCTGCAAATTGGCCATTATTGCTATACACATAAGCAGATTCAGGTTAATTTTGGCAAGACTGCTTTATAAATGGTATCGGGTAGTTCCGTCAGGAGAGCAAATAATGTATATTATTTTAGCAGCCATTGATATCACTGTCTAGATCCATTATTGCATAAAGAACCGCAAAGTATATTCTATTATATTCCAATTATATCATTCTATATTTATATTCCATAAAGAGAAGCTTCCCCCTCAGCAGCTATTTAGTTACAGTTCTTAAAGGAAGCACAGGATATATGCTTGATTCTTTCCCTTTTTTTTTTTTTTTGTCAGTTTTGAAAATAATGAGTTGGTTCCCTAGCATCCTCTAAGGGTTGGGTTGAGGTTGTTTTGTATCATTATGAATGAAAGGATTTAAACATAGCTAACACGCTTCAATACACTGCAGTTATTATTCATATTGATACACAAATTGAGCCATTTCTGACTGGTGGAAGCCTTTTCAAATTGGACCCTGAGTCCTTCTAACAACAATCTCAGAATAATGATGGCAACACTACATCCAACAATATCATTACATAAACAAGCAAATTTTGTGTACATTTCCTTTTGTCCTTAAGATACATTTCACTATAAAAATGCAAATGTCCATGCTTTGAAATCACTTCAAATGATTCTTCTCTGTGTAGTTTTCCCATCAAGTAGATTGACAGGTTTATTTGTTTTATTTTGCTTTCAACTTTAGGAATTTTTTATTTTATGGAAGAATTTTTCTAAACATTTAAATATTTCTCATATCAAATACTCAAAACAAAGTTTCTTCAGAGAAATCTGGCTTCTACTCTTGCCCTATTGTCTTTTTCTCCCTATAGTTAAACATGTTTTAAAGATTTAGTTTATTCTTTCAAATATATCTCATTCCATATATTTAAGTGTGTCTACACACACACACGTATACAACCTATCCTCTTACTGAATTATAGCATAATATACACAACTTCCTCTCCCGGCTACTTTTTTCACTTTCTTCTGGTGATGAGATGATTATATTATATATGAAAATAAGGAGAAAACATTGAAAATAAGCAGGAAAACTAGAGGAATATTTTTGAGAGGTAGTATAGAGTAAAGGATGTTGGTTCCATGAATTATCATATTTACATCTAGCATTCACTTTAAATTTAACTGAAGATCAATTTCTCAAATTGTTAAAGGTTCATTAATCAAGTAATTCTGGAAAAGGGCATAGTGTTTTTTTTTAACTTAATCCCTATGAGTTGTTAACAGTTTTACCATGAGCTGGCTTGAAAATATACATCCAAAACAAAGTTTTGCATCTTAGGCAAAGTGATAGAGAAATGTGTCAAACATCAAGTAGAACAAATTCCAAGCAACGGATATGTATATTCTCAAAGCATATGGATTCTCAAAGCATATGGAAGAAAAGTTTCAGTAAACTAGAATATATCCAAAATACTGACTTTGTTTACTTGCTCTAAAGATAAAGATTGCATTGAAAGACTCCATATTTGAGATGTTTATTATCAATTAAGTTTTGTAGTGAACAATTAGAAAACGAATATAAATTAGGGGTTAGGCAGACCTACATTGAATCCTGGCTCAGCCATTTAGCGGCTGTGTGACCTTGTGCAAGTGTTGACCCTCCCTGGGCTTTATTTCCTCCCTCTATAAATCCCTCACAGGATTTCAGTCAATGAGATTCCATGTTGAAAGCACCGAGAAAAGCAAGTTCAATACTCAGTAAATATTAGCTCACTGACTCTTCTGAAGGTAACAAAACAGGAGATGGTACAGAATAATGGTTAACAGCCAGAGTTCAAATCCCAGCTGTAATACATGTATATAAGCTATAAATCATATAATACATTTATATAACACATTTAAGCTATATGGCTGTGGATAAGTTATTTAATGCCTCTGAGCCTCAATTTCCTCAACTATAAAGACAATACAAAGATCTTTCATGGAGAGTTTTGATAATAATTAAATTGCACCTAGTAGTCTCTGTCTGGGAAAGGGACATTTATCTATCTTGTTTCACTTCGACATCCCTGGTGCCAAGGATAGTGCCTGGCACAGGGTAAGTTTACCTTCAATGGTAATTAAAAAAATAATAAGCTAAGCATACACACTGCATATAGCTTATGTTTAAAGGGCCATTGTGGAAGTTTCAAGTGTATTGCTTTCCACATCTGAAAGTTCTTTCCCTGTGCACTGAGACCTAGTCCTTCGCCTCCCCAGGTTTTATTAAATGATGGATGTTCTTGCCGTCAACGTAACCTCCACGGTCCTGGCCTTTCCTGAACTGGGCTTTAGGGGCGCTGAGGCAGTAACGAAAGCCTTACCACTCAATTCTTTACTCAAGTGAGCCTGCTTAGAAAGTTTGGGTCTGCAGAATCTCGAAGCCATTCAAATCTATTGGAAAGACCTGTAGGGTATTTCCTGATAACATATCATGTGCTTTGGTGATTGTTTCTGAAAAGGCAATAGACTTGTAAGTGTTAAATGTGTCACGCATATTGGAAGTATACTAAATATATTACTATTTCACCCGGGACTCTCTTGACAATAATGTGAATGGCTGAGGGAATAGAAATCATTTCTTAAAGTGTTTCTGACATCAAAGGTGACCGCTGGGCTTCAGAAAAAGGGCTCAAAGGAAGATTGACTTGTGTGATTGAGATATTCATAAGTCCGATGCCGAAAAGGTAGCTAAGGCATTTTTCCAGTGCCCCAAAACCAAGGGAATGAGGAAGGCCCAACTCAAATTTTTAGTTTGCTTCAACAGGGCCTTAAAGGAACAGCGCTCCAGCAAAGTCCCGCTGTCACCTGCTTCTGAAACATGCCGTGACTGCTCACACCTTCATCGCATACTGCTCTCTCAACCTACGATGTCCTTCCTTCACTTCTCTATCTCATCCTCCTCACCTAAACGTGCTTCAATACTCATCTCAACTGAACCCCTTTCTGGCTCGCAGACTTCTTCTTAGGTCATTTTTCTCCCTGTCTTACAGCAAAGATTGATTCCATCTAATGTTGGGATTTTCACGTTTGTCTTTCTTTTACAGTAAGCTCCTTTGGAGCAGGGGGGCCTGACTTACTTGTCTTCACAATCCCCCCACCCCCACACCTTACTTGGCACAGAACCAAATCAATGCTGTCATTTTTTAAATTGTCATATTTTGATCTTAGCTGTGCCTGCAAGGCCTGCAAAAATTTCACCCTCAATGCAAGAATATTTTAATTTTTATTTAAAAATTGAATAGAAAATAAAACAAAGTTAGAAACCCCGAAATCATTTAGTTAAAGATGACAGACCAGGAAGTCTAAATATCATCCACAGTGAAAAAGAGCCTCAAACAGGCGCATGGGCCATAAAAAATATATGACTTTTTTCATTTATTCCAATATTTATTGAGCATCTACAATGTGCCAGGCTAGAACCCTAAGATTTTATACTCTACTAGCAGAGGCACATCATGCTCAGGTTCCAAAAATGTCCCCAAGAAAAAATAATTATACAATTAAAGTCACATGACTAATGTCTGTGTGGAGATAAAATGAAGGAAGTGGAATAATGATAAAAGGTTATCGGGGAGAAGGTGAATCTGAAGCTGGGTATTGTTAGTTAAATATGCACTGTGCAAGGCAATAGCAAGGGAAAATTTGGGTCATGTTAATGAAGTTCAGTGGCTACATACTCCACCCAGTACATGGTATTGCAATTTAATGGTAGTCTAGATGTTTGGAAACTTTAGCACAGCTGGTTTGATAAGGTAGTGTGAAAATATACTGAGAAAATAGAGTGCATACAAAGAGGTACTAAAGACAAAACTATTGGAATTTCCTTATGATTTTGGAATGTGAATATGGTAGTATCAAATTTACCTTTTAATTTAATATTTTCCATTTAATCCTCTGGAGTACCATCCAGGTGGGAGGATGAGCAAGTTTAAAAAATACCACCAGTGGCAGAACCTAGATGTCTATGATCAAGGCTTAAATCTGTATGAAATACAATTGCTTCTAATATCATTTGAAATTTGAGTTTCAATCATGGCTTATAAACTGCAAAATGAATGAATGAATAAATGATGGAGGAAAAATAGCGTTTGACTACAAGTAGAAAAACTGGATTCTAGATTTGGGTCCACTTAGCCATGTGGCCTTGAACAAGTTGTTTCATTTTTTAAGTTTCAATATCATATGTATTAAAATTATGCTGCTACATATGCTCTGCCGACCATGCATAAGGTTGTGGTGAAAACTGAATGAAATAATGTAGGGAATGGTTTTGGAAACAATGAGAAACAAAAGAAGTGTAAAATTCTGCCATCATTTTTTGTGGCTATATTGATAGTCATATTGAAAAAAAAACTTACTATAAAACCTAGCAGCTTGAAATGGTTTCAGAAATTAAATATGGAAAAAGAAATTCATACCTGTGTTTTGAGAAAATGTATCCTGTCACTTGCATATTAATTTTACAAGCAGTGATCAAAATGCTACTACTACAAAAGACAGGTGAAAATCTTTGTTCAGGAGAAATGTAAAAAGCATTCTGAAACACACTTTAATGAAACTATGACACGTTTCTTTTGTCAGAACCCCGTAGCTTTGGCATAGCTAATTCCCTACTTTATTCTCAGGAAGCATCCTTAAAAGCTCTAGGCTGTTTGTTAGCAACAGATGTATACATTTATAAACGAGGACCATTTTAACTGAATTGTATTTTTCACAAATTAAACAAAGGATGCCAGAGAACAGTTCCAAGTGCTTCCAGTCGGCACTCAAGAGGCACTCTGCAGGAATGCCATCCATTAAATATATTGCCTACGGACCCCAAACGTAAGCAGAACTGCAATCCACACTATTGGGACTGCTGCCTTCGTTTTTGTCCCATACTCAACCGCAGGCAGATGATATAAATGTTATCTGAGGGTCATAAAACACTCTCCGAAAGTAAACTTTACCCTATGGGAAGTAAACTTTCAATACACCAAATTCCATTTAGTGCCCTGCAGGAAGGAATTGTGAAAAGAATATTCTGAAACAGGCAACTCATCTTTTATAGGTGAGCACTCTATCACAGGATCTAGGAGTGGGAAATCAGGCCTTCCTCCTCCCAGGCCATCGTGGTTTATAACTCTAAGAATGATGAGTATTATCAAAATTTTAAAGATCCCCGGAAATGGCCATCCAATAATCTCCCTTGGAAGCACATTTCTAACCTACACACACTATCCGTAAAATTCTTCCACATGTTTGACCTAAGTCTTTCATAGTATCATTCTAGCTGCATCTTTCTGCTTTAGGTAAGACAATCATTCATTCATTAATTTATTCTTCAATCAACAAATATTTATTGAATGCCTACCAGTGGCAAAGGTCAACGATAGTGATAAAAGAGATATATAGAATATAAGAAATGTCCTTGCTCTTTGGATAAGCAACAACATTTAACTCTTTGCTTAGATCATTGTTAAGAGCTATGAACAGAAATAGCTGCCAATTTATGGAAAGTATAGAGGAATCTGTTGAACTGCACCCAAGAATACATAATCGTCAAAATTCAGACCGTAGGTCAAATGCCTTGGGTTCGACAGATAAATTTGAACTAAAGGGAAGGAATGGAAGGTATCCTATAGGTTTAAAAACACTTAAAAGACATAACCCAATTTTTGTTAATTGGGTAACACTAAACTTAAGTGTCTAAGGATGCACACAGATAAAACACAAGGAAACAATTACTATAAAAGTCAAGATAATGGTTTCTTATGGGGGGAAGACAGGGGTTGAGTTTGGTACCAGGTACCTCGATGGCCTTCTGAATTGTGGGCAGAGTTTTCCTTCTTGACTTGGTGGCGGTTTACAAGGGGGTTCATTAAGCCAAACATTTGTTTGGTGTGGTTTTCTGTTTCTGTGTTTTATCTTTCAAAAAGCATTTATTGATGTGGAACAATGAGGACTCCCGTACATTGCTACTGGGAATGCAAAATGGCACAGCTACTTTGGAAAACTGCTTGGCAGTTTCTTATCAAGTTAAACATGCACTACTGTAGGACTCAGCAATCCCACTCCCACACACACAAAGACCCAGGCATGAATGGCTACAGCAGCCTTAATCTTAACCACCAAAAACTAGAAGAAACCCAAATGCCCATCAGTTGTTGAATGGATAAACAAACAGTGGACCATCTATACAACGGAATACTACTCTGCAATGAAAAGAAGCAAACCTCTGATACATGCAATAATGTAGATAGATCCTGAAAGAATCACGCTAAGTAAAAGAAGCCAGTCACAAAAAGATTAAACACTTTATGATTTCATTTATAAGATGTTCTGGAAAAAGGCAACACTATAGAGAAAGAAATCAGAGCAGTGGTCACCGAGGGTGTGGGTGAGGGGAGGGGAATGATGGCAAAGAAGAATGAGGGAACTTTTTAAGGGCATGGAGACAGTCTATATCTCGATTTGGTGCTGGTTACATGGAAGTATATGCTTGTCAAAACTTTTCAATCTGTAAACCTAAAAAAGAGGATTTCTGCAAACCTGACCATAAAATAAAGCAAAATTTAGTTTCCAGTTTTAAAATAAAATATACTCTTCTACATTCTGCATTTATTTCCTTAAAAGAAAAGGTGTGTTGGGTGGTAGTAACGCATGAGGTGTTACAATGAGCAACTGGAAAAAATATTTGGAGGAGAGGCTAGGTCACTGGTGTTTTTATTGATGGCTATTTCCTCAGAGAGAATGCTCAGAAGTGAAAACAATTCTGGTTGTCATAAAGTTCAGGCTTTTTCCCAAACCAGCTCAAATAAATCTTAAAGTGGACTACATCACAGCCAGGAGCAATAATGGTTATGTCCACTGCAGAGTATCTTAACTTCCTTTTGCCAGTCAGGATCCCCAGTATTTAATTTTGGCCGTTCTCAACAGAAATTTTTCATCTGGGCTTGGCAGTTTTCTAATCTCAACTTCTCCAGAGACAAGTAACCAAAATAGACACGGTCAAGACCCAACTGCAGAGAACCTCACTGTGATTATAACATGGCGAGCAAGACAGCGCCAACGTGAAGGTCTGTTGTCAGAAACTTCAAGACGGCATGGATAGAATGGAGTAAGTATACCTTTGCCCAAGAAATGCATTTCAGTTCTAACAGGATCTTTTTTTAAAAAGGCAATATGAAGCTCTAATGCGATTCAGCTTCATTTTACAGATGAGGAAATGAAAACCCAGAAAGGCTAAATTCCTTATCCAACATCATTTACCTTGTAAGATTCAGAGAGGAAACCAGATCCTAAGGTTCTGTTTAATAGGTTAGTGTTCCCTGAAACGACACGGGAACTATATTCTGTGTTAATACGGTTTTCTCTAAACAGGGACGAATAACAGGACATACATATTGTCTACTCAACTATGCATAGCTCCTTTAAGAATTTAAGAAGAAAAATGTGAATGTCATTATTTCTCAGGAGGAAAGAGAAATAGAAGGGAACAGAGGAACGTTTGGCCTTCAATAAGTTAGTCATTGTCCAGGGAACTGAAGTGGCCTCCCTTTCTCTCCAGTTCTCTGTCGAGCTGGTTTGAGCCTCTTCGTTTGCTTTGCTCAAGTGAGAGCTTCCATGCTAGATTGCTAAGATATAAACCTTTGACATCAAAAACATGATCCACATCGCATTAATCAGGCATTTTCAAAGATGCCATTTAAAATCTTCCATCTGTTGTAATTTGAAAAAAACTGATCCTTTAACCAATGTTTCTTTGTCATTTACACTGAGGAGTAGGTGAGCAGTGAAATTTTATGAAAAGTCTCAGCCAGGAATATCGCTGATGGTGTGGAAATAGCAACTCCCAGTCAACAGAAAATCGCCCTTTGTTTTCATCAGGAGGAACAGGGCATGCAGGAGAGGCTGCTCCTGTGATTGGTTAAAGCTGATGAAGGGCCTGAGATGGGGACAGATGCAGGAGAGGAGGGGAGCTCTGTGCTGTTGATTGTCCAAAGGTCAATTGACAGCTTTGCTCATGTAATGTTTTACTCCTTCCGAAGATACAGAGAAAATGTTCTTTTAATGTACCAGACAGATACAGAGAGAGGCAGAAGGGCATACGTGGGTAGAACATTTAAGGAAATCGTATCCTCTTCAACACACACTTCTATGCCAGGTGCCTCCAGCTTCCAAATGGCCAACAGAAAATGAGCCCTCAGATTCCATAAAGTCTCTGATAGCCGATAATGGGAGCAGCCACCAGTGAATGAGTTAAGCAGTAAAACCAGCTGTATTCCCATTTCCTTGAAGTTCAGTACACAGAAGACTGCACTTAGGCTAGCAATCAACTGTGATAGGAGAAATCCCTGTTACTGTAAGCAAAGAAATAGCTTCAAGGCAAGTGATAACACAGCAAGGAGAGGAGGTCAAAACAGGTGCAGAGAAATTCTGGCAGTAGGGACTGAAAGCTTGGATTCTATTTGGGTGATTTTTAACTGTCCTGGTCAATTACGGATGGCAAAGCTTAGTTGTTCCCCTTAGATTTATACCGTGGTAGAAACACACATGGGACAAAACAAGGCTGCCGAGAAACACTAATTGATTCCTGATACGTTGGGTGTGATATAGTTTGCTTAACTGTAGATAATTTACAAAATATGTCATCCCAGGTGGTGAGCCTCCCAGGTTGATTCTAATTTAGAGCACTGAACATATTGTGGAACAAAGCTGTCACACAATAAATACATGTAAGATTATTATTGTCACCAGCCAATGATAAATTCCCTCTAATGCAATTCATGCCTCAGCATGATAAACCATTAACAATTAGGGAGTCCAGCTGTCCTGAATTTGGACAAATTCCACTTGATTTACAGCTATACTATAAACGTGTGGTTTTGTTCATATATGTTAGGCAATGCCTCTCTATCTGGATTCTGTGTTTTTTGATGGCATATACTGCATTTTATTTTATTGTACACGCAGTAATGAGGCTGACTGATAAGAACAGCACCTTTTGGTAATAATCTACATTGATTAGGTTGTTTCCAAGGAGACCAACTCAAGTGCATGTGCAAATCATGTATGGTTTGCATGAAGTCAGCTCTCTGTAGAGCTTATTTCTTCACAAGTCTATCAAAAATAAAAATCACTGTTATCCCACCTCAACATATCTCAGCCAGTTTGGAGACAATGTCCCTGAAAGTGTTGTTCAGGTGAGTCCAAGTGATGCACAAACAGCTCACTAACTCACGGTGGAGTAATGAGGCTAAGAGTTCAAACGTGAAGTGTCTTTACATCGCATAGAAGCCAGGGCCAGAGTCACAGTCCTCACCATTATTAATCCTGGCTGGCCACATAATCACAATTCAGATAAGTAGTTGTGAGGATGGCAAAGGAGGGGAAAGTTACCGAACTGTAGCTGCTGTAGCACAAGGCTAATCCCACATAAAATACACCCAGCCATGTATACCAGGCAGACGAAGGGTTAAACAATCATTATCTCATCTGGAAGGCATCTCCGATTTACATCTACAGGTAAGGAGAGAAAGCAGAGGCGTCCTAGAGACACCACTACCTGCCTTTTAGCCCCACCTGATTGCAGTGCTTCCTTGACTGTGGGCAAGGGTTAATTTGAAAGTGTCCGTTTACATCTCTGCATTTAAGAATGTAAATGGCCTGAACCAAGCTTGTCAGGCTGGTCTGACTTACGACTCATGGTCTACCTGTGACCTCTGGATGTATTTCCTCCCTTTATTGTCCATACTTTGGAAAGCTGCTGATCTTTGACCCATAATTAAAGGTCAAAGCAGAGGGAGAGATTGTGGCTAAAGGTTTGGTGGTGACATAAAAGAGAAATATTCATTCAAACATTTTGTTTTAGATTTTTATCATCTAAACAATCCATTAGTCATTACCCCAGATAATCACCAAAGTTCAAGTTCACAGAGCTGAAACTGCATAAAATCAAGCCCAGGACTACCTCTCCTGTCATCCTGACAGCTAAACTCTACTTCTTGCCTACCCCTAATTGTCCCAGCTTCTAACTTTACTATTCACTTCCCCCTCCACTGCCACACCTCATCCCAAAATCCGAGACTCAGAATCTCCTTAATTACTACTTTGCTGTACCCATTACTACTATGCCATTCAACACACCAGGAAAATACTTTACCCCACCCAGCCCAAGTCTCAGCATCTTATGCCTCTGGGCCCCAAGGTCATAAAAGAGGTATAAGAAAGACACAACATATATACATCTGGATGTACCATGGATTTGTGGTTTAATGCTTGAGTTGAGAACATTCAACACTGGAGTTGTTTCTCTCTTACCTGTTATCATTTAAGTATGGACCCAGCGTTTCTATTTAATATCTTGTGAAATTCAGAAATTGCTTAACTTTTTAGACATAAATGACATAGCAGAAATAGGACTATTTCTACGAATTAATCCCAATTTGCATGATCTTGTACATGGTCTGTCTTACCCTCCAATGTCCTCCATGAAAGGCCTTGTATGAGACATTCTCTTACAAATTCATTACCAGATACAATGTTTCTCTCTCTAAGGGGAGTAGCCTTTATAGATGAGAGAGGAATTACAAATCCTCTCGTTGTTTCCTGTTTAATTTTCCTACCACGAATGTTCAATCTCGGAAAACAGGTTGGCCTGCATAATTATGGTTACTTGTCATATTCTCCTTTGCAGGGCCTTAATTTTTTGTCTTTATTTTATCAGACTTATTGTAAATCTTTTATTGTAAGCTGACTCGCATCCTTTGAGAAAGGAGGTTATTAGCTTAATTTTAAAAGTAACCTCAGCCCATGAACAGTGCTCAAAGTAATCCAACACCCCAGCTATCATCATGTAACAAAATGAACTCAGTAGCCCAGGGAAAAAAAGTGAAAATTATGAATAGAAAAGCTTTTAATTCAACACAATGGTTTGGATTGTAGAAATTACTTATAGTACCATTGGGAAGCTGACCATGTATGTCTAAGGGTGATGCATTATAGTCTATAATATTGAGAACTGTACAAAGACACTAAATTGTAGTAAAAGGGTTGTCTAAATAAGCATAATTAGATATCTTAAAAACCAATGCTTAAAATGTGAAAGGTCATCAGAAAAGGTTCAGTGGGTCTATTCAAATTATTGTATAATTATCTCATCTGCTATACATGCATTTTCCCCTATCTTTTCCTGATTTACATTAGCTGTCTGGCTGAAATTGGACTTGAACTTTTCAGTTTCAATGAAGCTTTACAGGCGAAAACTGATTATACTGGGGAAAAAAATAATCTCCACAAAAGCAGTATGTAAAGCCAACTGCTATTTATTTTACATATAATTAGCTTTTCTTTCGGCCTAGGATATAGTCTTGCCTCTTTTTTTTTTTTTAACTCAAATCTGTATGGGATTGTCATTTGATTTACAGCAGATGACCCGGCATCATATGAAAATAACTTACCTTGCCATGT